>VNKC01003746.1:0-206983 GCA_008042775.1 Drosophila pectinifera
TCTGCATATAAATTTTGGAAATTAACAAAATCAAATTTTTGGCCAATTTTTGACAATTTTAATGATGTAACTAACCCCTTATAAAATTTTCAAAAATTTGAAAAATTTTTCTTTTTTAATTTGCAAAATATCTTAATGTTAAATAATAAAGATTTTAACTGCAAATCGAAAGATGTACGCCATTTTGCTATCACTTCATTTTTGACCATAATAGAAGACCTCAAATACACGCATTTTAGGATCTTTAATCGATATTTTTATACCCTAATTTCTATGGAAAAATCAGAGTTTAAAATAACCATAACTAAGCCAAAACAACCTTCATTTCAAATCGGAAAGCTTTCCTATGTTAGTTTTTATTTGGTTGAATAATCTGCATATAAATTTTGGAAATTAAGAAAATCAAATTTTTGGCCAATTTTTGACAATTTTAATTATGTAACTAACCCCTTACAAAATTTTCAAAAATTGGAAAAAATTTTATTTTTTAATTTGCAAAATATTTTAATGTAAAATAATAAAGATTTTAACTGCGAATCGAAAGATGTACGCCATTTTGCTATCACTTCATTTTTGACCAAATTAGAAGACCTCAAATATACGCATTTTAGGGTCTTTAACATCCCCTCGGCTGCAGTGCAGTGGGAGTGCTCCAACTGCCGAGGGTCCTTGACGTTGTCCTCTCCTGGCTCCTGCCAAACGAATTCTCATCAACACCAAAAGACACCCGTTTCGATACATGATTAGAGCCTGCTCAGTGTTCAGTGTTCGCCAGCCAACTGAAGTCTGATTCGCGCTTTCCGCGCCTTGGAGTCTTGAATATATATTGGGATTCCCACAATATCTCCATGTAATTGCGTTAAGCGCATTTAGCAATCTTATCCATCGATTTAGTGATAAGCTTTGATGAGATACGAAACCTTGCCAAGAACTAGCTGAAGCTTCAAACTTAATTGTGTAGCATTCTTTAATTAATACTTTTCTTTCTGTGCAGTTCTGCGCCTGGGCGAGGGGGATGTGTAATCTTGCGGGGCGGCGAGGACATAAATTGGTCGGACCGCAACGCGCACACAGAGACACAAATCAGCCATTCGCCGCAGGCTGCGCGCGAAGAAAAAGGCGAAGAAGACAGCAGCGGGAGAAAGCGGAAGAGCGGAATAGCGGGGGAAACTTTTACGAGGGCCGCAATGAGCGGCGAAAAGTTTGCTTTACGACAATTATGGTGGAGGCAAGGGAGTGCGGGGCGCGCGGTGTCGAGGACAACGGCAAAGTTCAATTACGGTCAACAAATTGTTTCGCAATTTGAAAACACATTTTCATAGTTTTTCCCCTGGCTTCCCGCAGCTTCAGGGTAATGAGGGACTGCCCCGCTGCCCCTGCCCCGCTGACGCCGCCCGCTTAAGGCCCGCTTACGGCCGCAATGAAGGAGCACGCTCAAAGATTTAATCGTGATTTGCGCATATTGCGTAAAATTGAATTTTCAAGTAACCGAAAAGTTGCCTCCAGTAAATGGGCGGAAGTGGCGAGAGGGAGGGGCGTGGCAGGCCAGGAGACTTCTCAATCTGAGTCCTGGAATGAATGTGTGTCCTGCGGCGATGGCAGTGCGATTGTGGGATTAGGGAGTAAATAGTCATCGACGATGCATTAGAAACTAAAAACTAACAACCTCTCTTAAGGTGTGATTAATTCTTGACCTTCCCAAGATGGCGTGGAAGTACCCTGCTCAATCCCCGTTGGGACGCCCATAGCTGACCGGCAGGACTGCCGTGAGGAAGGCGCCTGGCCACAAATCACGCTTCCATCTCCCTTGCAGTTATCTTGCAAAGCAACGACAGTTGCAGCAGAGGCAAGCTCTCGTGGAACTGATGTGCTTACATATTGTACCACCTGGAGTCCCGGGCCCTGCAACCGCTTATCAACAATTTGCTCTGGCTTAATTGTGGCCAGCCAGGCGGGGGATCGGCTGAGGAGGAAGCCTAGCTCGGAGGAGCAGACAGGACCAGGCATGTGACAGGCGGGCAGGCGGACAGGCGAGCTTACATCACTAAGTCCTGGCGTGCTGTAGAGCAATCGCTTGCAGGAAGAGAGCAGAGAGATGCAACATTCCATTGCCCTCGTTGTTCTGCCATTATTATTTTTTGGGAAAACACGTTTTTAATTTTATTTCAAATTCATGAGCTGCACTTTCTCGCTCTCGAGAAGAGCAGGGAGAGTCGGAGAGGGCGGGGAGCCAAGGACCTCTCCTCGATGCTGCAATTGAATTCGCGTCGAGACGCGGAGCAGGCAAATAGCTTTATTCCGGTCTGGCGCCAAATTCAATTTGGCGCTGAGCTCCTTTAATATGCGGGCGACTTAGGCATTGTTTCCCGTCTGCCGGCTCCATCCCCACTCCTCCCCAGGTGGAGCCCTAAGCGGATTTCGAGCTGCGTTTCTGGTCCTGTTTCCTGGCCAACCCCTATACCCGGAATCTCGACGAAGAGGCCGTTTTAATTTAATATTCATAAGCAGCAGTTAATGAAAAGCACTTGAAGCCATCGAGGACGGAACAGAGGAGGGGAGGGGAACAAAGGGACAGGTGGGGTGGCAGGACATGTGTAGCAGGGCAGGACGGGATAAGCAGGAGGGGGCAGTAATATCATGCGATATTGCGTTGTTATAATAAAATGTCAAATATGTTTGACGCAATTTAACCGCAACACAATCTCGCCAGCTCGCCGCTCTCCAGGTCCCAGCTCTCCGGACTCGCCCAAATGCCACTCAACGACGCTTAAGGACCCTCAAGGATGCCAGGTGGGATGTGCTCCGATGTGCGATGCGAAGGGCGAGGGACATTGAATGCGAATGGGAGTGCGACAGCGTCGATGGCCGCCGCGACATGCCAGGTAAATGGCAATAGCCGGCTTCAGCTACCCATTGCAGATGCCCCAGGAGCCAGCCAGAGCCCTTCTGAAAGCTGTTGCCTTCCCCTGGTGGATACCCTGTACGCTCACACAGAGGGAGATCGTGGCTATGGGGTATTCAGGCGGCTGAAGGCAACAGGTTAAAGTCGAAGGACCAGCGCATATCAGTGCTTAATTATCCCCCATCCAGGGTTGACATTTTTAGTCCAAAAGACATTCCCAAAGTTGAATTTCTAGCTATAGGTCTTTAAATCGATTATAAAACAGTAGCCAAAGAATCCCCAATTACTTATAAAAGGTATCCCGAGACCTCTAAGCCCTCAGCCTCACCTCCTTGGGTGCTATCGCTTTCGCTGCTGCTATTGTTATTAGCATAAAATGTGTTCGTGAGACGCGCGAGGCGCTGACTGGAGGCCAATCTTAAAGAGCCGAGACTAACCCCATCAGAACCCCAAAGAGCAAGGTGCAATAGAGGCTTAGGGAGGATGGGAGAAAGGCAGGGCCTTGGAAAAAGGGGGCAAAGTCGATGTATTGATTTTCTTTTCAGGCAGGGCATTTTTCACCTTCCAATCGTAGACAAAGGCGAGATGCACACGCCAATTGAGTTGTGGCCGCAATGAGATATATGGCAACGAGAGTGTATCCAGCGAGGATACCAGGAGCAACGGGTGCAAGGACATTGCAAGGAGGAAAAGGAAAGTGGGAGAAAATGGAGACCTTGTCCCTGCGGCCATTCAGTCATCCAGCCAAGCAGCAAAACAGTCAATAAAAGTCCACTTACATTTCCTGCCGACATCTCAATTATTTTCCTTTCTTTCACACACACGCGCGAGGAGCGGAGGAGCAAGGGATCCTTCTTCCAGTGGAACACCTTTGAGGGTCTCTCCTTCGGGTCCGTGTCTGGCCTTGACATCATCCAAGTATTGGGCCTGGAATGATAAATACAATTGAATTTCAAGGAAATCAGCGACGTTCATAAATATTTAAAACATTTCCCTTGGAGAATTTATAACTACGAGGTGGCAAAGGTAAGCCACTTTAATTGATTAATTAACGGGAGAAAAGCTGGTGGGAAATCAATGGAAAATCAAACACAGACTACGAGCGAACAAATGCTTAATAATCACATCCATTTCTGATGAGACTTTAAGAACCGCAGTGTTTATTTTGGATAGCTTAATCCAAGAATTACGAGTAATAGCTCAAGCCAGGGAGGGCCTGGGGTAAATCAAACACAGCCAGGAAATGGATTAATGAATGGCCTTCGAAATGGGAAACTGGGGAAAAGCGGCACCAGGAATTGGAAAAACAAAAACAGGAAACAGGGAACTGAGAATGGAGAACGACTCCCCCGAGGAGCTCCAATTAAGCAAAGGGAAACGGACAACGGACAACGGACAACGGACTGCACATTACGGCCGAATCGCTTAGCTCCTCCTGAAGTTGTTCGAAAACACTCGAAGTGAGCAAACCCATTTCGGAGCAGCTTAAGATGATTACGGGCGTGTCCGCGGGACTTGAGAACGCCGGACAGTCGGCAATACAATGCCAAACAATTCATTTTGGCAAGCGCGGATTTCTTTCGCTCCGCCTCGCTGCGGATAAAGGAGAACAGGAGAATTAGGGACGAAGGATAAGGGAGCATGAGCTGGAGCTGGAGCTGGAGCCGGGGTGGTAAATCGGTGGGAATCCCGTCAAGCTGGAATAATCTGCTCCCCGCTCCGCGTTTCGCTTGCTTATTTGCATAAAATAATTGAAAGGCGAAATTTAAAAGAATCAACAAAAGCACCAAAGCAGGCGAAAGGCAGGCAAAACAGAGGGGAGCAGCGTGGGAGGCCAACAGAGAAACGCACTCGAGAAAATCCCCAGAAAAGGAGTCGCGGGAATCGCACAAAGGATAACGGTCAAGTGAGCGGCCGAGTGCACCTCCGCCGAGTGCACTAATTACGCCGGATGCAAGGCCTCCTGGCGGAAGACGGCTTACAGCGAGCGAAATGGGGAGTAGGTTATGATTTATGCAAAAAGCATTGCCCACAGGGCATCTATCTATTCTAGAGAGGAACCAATTCAGTAATAAACCAAATTATTATAAAGTATTTCCCCAACACTCACATAGATGCGGTAAGGCCTGGATTTGGCACAGTGGAATCCCCAGCTGTCCTGTATCACCATCACCACCATAATGGGGGATCCTTTGCTCCGTTTTGTTTTTCTGTTTTGTTTAATTGGGTTCGCGCCGCGAGAACTTTGTTGGCTCTCCATGGGAATCACGATTGTTGCCTCTTGCCGATTGACTAATTGGCCAGCAGGAGGAGGAGCAGACTGCGGCGACACGGGGCGCCAGAACGAGGAGGAGCCGGCTCCAAGTGTCGAGGCAAATCATTCACTTATTCAATTTGCCAACGATGCGAATTCGATTCGATTAAATGGGCGCCGTGCCTCTGCATCTCCTGTGGCTGCGACTCCGCCGTGCAATTAGTTTGCCAGGGCAGGAGGCACTCCACTCAAAGGATTGCAGAGGCGGGATGGGGACTCAATTGCTGATGCAATCTTCAATGTCCAATTGAATGGAATTAAATCGAGCATACTGGGGTAATAATAATAACCCGACGACTCTACACGTGTCCCTCATCCAACGCTCGTTATGTCCATCGATGCTCATAATTGACTTAACTCTGTGTGACTGCTGCAATCACTGCATCATCCTCCCGCTCCCGCTCCTGCCCCTGCTCCTGCTCCTGCTCCTGCTCCATCGCCGCCCCTCCTTGTGTCGCTTAATTGACAGCGACGTATTTAAATGGAAATGGCCCGATGATGGACAACGGATGGAGACGTCGTCGGGATGTACAAAATGTGATTTTATTGCCACGTCCACAGCTGCTCCGGGCGCTGTTCGAAACAGAGATGCTTGGCTGCTGCTCCGGCTTTCATTAGTTGCTCCTGGCACAGAGCTTAAGCCATTTTGAGTTGAACAAAAATAAACTAAAAGCGTAGCTTTACTCAAAGTGAAGTTGGCTGCGCTTGCGATCGATACCTTGAGTCTGGGAACCATCGATCGATACATCAATATTTAGAGTTTTGGACTCAGATTCTCGGATCCCGGCACGTATATACCTTATATTGTGACCATAGGGGTTTAGTTTATATATTTTTTTAAATATTACTATTATATTATGATTGTATGACGCTCGAGCTGGCGCTAGTAAAATTTTGCCGCGATATCCAATCGATGACAGCTATCGGAACCACTGTGTGGGCAGCACTGGCTGCTGGCTGCTGGCTGCTGGCTGCTGGCTGCCCAACAATTGTCGTTTCATCAACTTAATTGAATCTGTCTTCCAGCCCATGGACATCGGGGGCGAGGGGATCGGCTGCAGGCAAGTCCTGGTGTCAGGTGTGGCGGAGTATTGCTTGCTCAGCCAGCGGAGCAAAGACGGCGCAGACAGGAAGCCTTTGTAATTTAAATTCCCTGTCGGGATTGCTGATGCGGCTCCTGCGCCGGAATAAACGTCAGGTAAACGACATAACGCATACTTTTTTAATTATGCAAAGAGCCGGCGAGAAAGTCTCCAGGACAGCCAGGAGCCCGGAGTCGGAAACTGATTGATTGCCGACAAGCGCCACTCCGAGCGAAACAATTGATGACGAGACGAGGCAGCGGCGAATTCGAGCTGGGCCCGCTCCTGTTCCTGCGCTCCGTCGGAAGCGTAAATCTGGCCAAGCCCGCTAATGGCTTTCGGTCCTCCTCGGATGCCCGACGGATGCGGAGCCCTCCCGGCACTACTATCGATGTCGCGGACTTTTCAACGAACGACAACAGCAGCCATTACACATCTTGGAGAGACCTCCTCCTGCTTCCCTTCCGTTCTTCTGAACCTCTAAGCTCGGCAGGAATCCATGCCAAGACCCCTGCTAATGGCCCCAGCACAGATTTAAAAAGGAGTTACTTTAAGGGGCCAGCGGAAGTCCATTTAAAGGCTGGCTTCTGTAGAAGCTTTGGGAAGCGAATCAATATTTCACACAGTGTATTGCGCAGGGAAACCCATTGAACGGACCACGTTCTTAAATTCAACTATTCTTCGTGGACTTCAATATGGGCGAGTACATAAGTTGGATGCGAAAGTTGAATTGATGGAAAGTCCTAATAAACTTTGTTTTCAACAGAATTCGACGTGAAAGAGGATTTCGCGCTTTCGTTAAGTATTAACTTGACTTAAAGCTGGGCACAACAAATGTTACAAGAAATCCCCCACATTTTACATTTAATATAAGAAAAGCTAGTTTCCACTGGCTCTCCTATATACTATACATGCCTATATGGCAGGAGGTATGCACCTACACTTGCTGAGTATTGGCTACAAATGGACCCTTCCTTTCAAGAGGCATCATGGATATATTATTTTAAATAGATACTGCATTTAAATTATATTATTAAGCTTCACATTTGTTCCTTCGGATCTAATCGAGGGTGACGCGATCGTTGAGTTTGTTTGGCAGCTTTACTGTCGAATGACTTCTGCGAGAAGTAGATGTTGATGATGTAGCTGGAGACTATAGGGGAAGACCATCACTTGTCTGATGTATCTACTTCTCGCAGAAGTCATTCTCCGCCTCTGAGGGCCAGGCTTTAAACATTCATTTTCATTCAATTCACTCATCTCGCCCGATGAGTTCAATCGAATGGGATTCGATTTACCGCGAGCACTAAATCCTGTTCCCTTCACAGCCTAGTCTCCACTGCGCTCCGCCTGGGCCCTTGCTTATTGGCTCTTCCGTCAAATTGGCTGACAAGTTTCGAATTTCCTGCCGCTCCAATATTAATAACCAGCACTCGCATGTCTCGAAGGACTCCGATGGCAATGCATGGCCAAGGGTTCGAGCCAGTGCCAGGTTCAGTCCTCGAGGTTCCAGCCCAGCTCCGTCGCCATCTCAAGACTCCCGCAGCTCCCGGACTACCCAGCTAGACGCGAAGACGCTGGCTGCTGCCAGCCTTTAGCTTCCTAAGTCCGTACACATCGCTGCACATTTATTTCCGGCAAATTAGGCTCAGCACGGTCCGGGAATCCCACGCCTACGCACCAGCAGGAGCAGGCAGCAGGCATCCTGCAAGCCGCTTTGCGATTCAAACGTTGACGTTGCTCATTCGCCCCGTCGACCCGGCGACCTCAAGTCCCGAAAACCCCGGGGTCCTGAGGCCCTGAAGCCCTGAAACCCCAACCGTTGTCAATGCGAAAACATGAAAATGATAACAGACAATTTATTGGAGCGCACACACACATACAGAGGACTCAGGCAGGACCAAGGCGCAGCCGATGGTCGCTCAAAAGTAGGCAGCAAATCGACGCTGAGAAAGTTCTTAGAGGGGGGAATGCGAATGCCCATGATTATTATGATTTGTCGATGCCAGCTACTGCCCCTCCTTCTCCTTTTCCTCCTCTTCCTCCTCTTCCGCCCGTTAAATTCGGCCCATATCAGTGTGTGGCTTGCTTATTTATGGCTCTCCGCTGGCCTGCACGGTGAGAAATCAAGTGTCTCAAGCTCAAGTGCCGCCACTTCACGTTTGGGAGTCGAGCAAAGCACCTGGAAGTCCTCAGATGTGATGTAACGAACTCGGAAAAGAACAATCTGCCACATTTTATGTTTTCGGATTTTCAAAGGGGTCTATGGTAACCCGATGCTCTTAATGGGGCAGAAATAATCGAATAACACTCCTGAAACAAGCTACGTATCTCCTGCTTACGATTTTCTGCGCAATATTTCTAGAGGAAATTAAAAACCTCTGGCGAAAACCCCCTGAAACCTCTTGAAATAAAAATCATTCTTCGAAATATCTTTTTCTGTTTAGTTTGTGACCTAAAGACCCAAAATAGGCAGTACTCTTGTGGCACATACTCCTCCCCCTTTTAATTCACCTCCCGTCTTTATTTGGCCCAGTCCCGACCAGAATTCAATCCATTATCCCCACACTAGCCGCCGAGAGCCAAGTACCGGCTTTCCCTTCGTGACAAATATGCAGCGCGCGCTCCAGAAGTAAAGCTATTTTGCATGTTTTAGATTTTCTCCGCACGAGGGGAATCCCCAGATCTGGATGGAGGTTGGCAACCTTTGGGCCTAGTCCTAGGCAGCTGGCGTGCGAAGGTCGCAGTTCCCAGAGCAGCCGCCATCAACAGCTTAGCAGCCCGTGTCAATGGCTCTCGGCGCGTGAGAATTTGTTGCCCTGCGAGCTTAGGAGTTGGAAGGGGAGGCACCGAAGGGGGAGCCCTTCCCCGACAGGTGGCAGCGCTCACCTGAGCCACATACATCACCGCATCCCAGCTCCCGGCACTCCCCGGCACGGGCCGTGTTTAGTAAACAGTTTTATTCCCGCTGATGGCCATAAATATTTGAATTACAATATAATATTTAAGACCAAAGCCAGAGCTCAGCTCCTACATCTGCCTCACCTGCCCATTGGCTTCCTGGAAGCGGAGAGTGAAAGATTTATGGCCGCCGCAAATCTACGCCAGCCACTTAATGCATTTTAATTTATTAAGCTGTCAATCTGCCAGGAGGAGGCGCACCTGGCCACGACGCACATGTGGCTGGGATGGGGCCTGCGCAGAGTTATGGGAGTTCGCCTGGACACGAACGGAATCCAAGTTGACTGCATTAGGAGCCACAGTCGCCCGCCTTTGATGAGTGTCCGCCGTCGTTGCTTGTCAGTTACTTGTCGCCCGTCATTCCGTCATTCCGTCAGTAAACCAGCCAGCCGACTTCACCGGACTTCAGCCAAGTGACCAATTTCAATTAGTGATGCACAGCCGAAGCTCCTGGACCAAGAGAGCTTACAACACGGCACACACGGGACCGGCACGCACGCCGAAAAGTGTCCTTACGACCTACACAGAAAACCCGTATCCGAGACAAGGACCGACATCACTATCACTAGTGATAGCGATAGCACCAATTACAATATCCATTATTAAGAAAGTAAAAATCAAAAACCGAATAAATCTTTAAATCTGTAATCTTCTGAAAACATACGCGACTTGGTTAAGAGACAAAATAAAAAGAATCTTGACACCGATAGTCGATGGGATCTAGCAAAGAAAATTATTCCGCTGCCACCTAAGGTTCAGCCACGTAGGGATCTGCCGAGGAACCTATTTTTTTTAGCAAAATTTCAAGTAAAAAGGTGTAAGGCACAATATGAAGTTATACCTACTGGCCCGGAAGCTATCAAGATATTATATATTTAAAATTTGCAAGTCAAAATAAAACTAAAATTAAGTAGTCACAAAATTCATTTTGTTCCCAAAAATTAAGAGAAAGGAGTCGACGAAATAAAAGAAGTTCTTGCTTTGAAGTCATCTCACTGAAATCGCACTTAGAAAATAAATAAATATAACAAAATCACATCTTTCATCCGGCAAATAAAACTGCTCACAAAACCAAATGATTTGTTTTCTGTTATAATTGTTACCAGAGAATCACCAGATTACCCAATATTATTACAATTTATTGTTTTGCCAGTGCACCCGGCACACAACAACCTGCTGGCTGGCTGGCTGGCTGGCTGGCTGTCTGTGTAAATATGAGCAACAGATTAAAACTTAATTTAAAGTTGACCCTGCCTGCCTGCCTGAATGCCCTGGGTTCCGTGTTTCCACTTCAAGTTTAATTAATATGTTAAGCCCGTAAAAGCCGCATCGGTAAACTAACCCCGGAGCCCGGGCTTTCGTCTCCTGTGTGTGTTTGGTTTTTGTTATTCGCAGGATCCTCTTTCTCTTCCCCGCTCCATATTATTCCTGCCCCGGAGCTTAGGCAAACACAGAAGACTTCGGGCTTGGGCGGAGAAAGTACACACAAATACACCCAGATTCGGATTCTGAATACGGATACGGATAGGGATCCGGAGGGAGGAGTGAGGAGGCGATGGTTGGGGAGCATCTTGAACGCCGGCTTACATGTGTAGCTGGGAGGACTCCGTGTGAATACCAATTGTCTGCCAGTTCCCGGCCAGTCGCACTTACATTTCATCTGCGTGTGCAGTGTTAATCCGCAAAAATCGGTTCTATATGCTAGTATGTATGCTATATGCAGCTCGTGCTATATGTTGTATGCTTCCCTGCATTGTCTCTAATGCGTGCTTAAAGCGCATTTCCAGCATTTCCAGCATTTCGAGCACCGCAAACTCGCCCGCACGGCTGAGTGTTTTCACAGCGGCGGTCACATTGGTAGCACACCTAGCACTTTACCTATTTACTTAACTATAAATTGACTCAAGTGTCGTTTGGAAGGAGCATTTTCAACCAAAATGCAGACCAAGAGAGTAAATCGGACAGACTGATCTACGGACAGATTGATAGAAGGACATACGAACAGATGAACTGACGGACAAACGGACAATCGGACAAAGCGACTTGCCTGCATGTGCTGATCAGCTTTTGATTGGCCTTATTTCACGAAATACCTACTATCCTGCTGAGATGTGATGGATGTGATCCCCTACTTTTTAAACAACCTATTCTGTACCTATTGAACGCACCGCTGCTGTGGGACTACATGCCAAAATGCAGCAACAAAGGACAAAGCGTGCGCGCCACTCGACGACAAATGCGCTGTAATTTGAGGCGACAAGTGGGCAAAACGCAAAATTTAAATGCATTTCACGCACTGCGGCTGACGCATAGTCCCCAGCATGAGAACCTGCCTCTGGCGGCCCACTAATCCCGGTAAATCCGCGGAATGTCCACCACCGCGGTGGCGGCAGCGGCGGCAGCTGTCACGGCAAATGACGCCTGCCGCCGCCAGCCTGTGCTCACTGTGGCTAGTGCACTCGACTCGCATCAAAATCCAGCTCTTGACCAATTTACGCGCGAATTTCAATTAAACAGGCGCACGCACCGCGCGGCACGAGTGTCCTTTGTTTCGCCTTTTTTATGGTCTTACTTGTCGGCCAGAATGGAGCAGCAATTAGAGAGGACGAGTGATTTATCTAATTATCTGCGGCAATCCACAGGACACGCGACTTTGAGGATTACTTCCCCCATAAAATCACAAACTCGGCCAACTTTCCACCTGCCTGTCGCTGGAAAGGGCTGAGGGAGCAGGGCAGGAGTCACGCACATCCGTACTTCGAGTATAAAAGTTTTTGCTTCGAGATAATGCTATTAACCTTTAATTTAATATTAGGATAATTAATTTCTAAAAATTCGTAAAGACTGCAAGGACTTGAATTTATTTTTTCCCAGCCCATACATTTTGGTCCAGAAATCTAGTCATTTAAATTTGAATTTCCAAGTAAGCTCCAACTCTTGCCTTCCTTACTATTTTGCCTTGATAAAACTATGAATTCCTTGACTAAAAATGTAGTTTGTTAAGCTAGAATACATTCTCTTTCAGAATTTAAGAACATTTGCATATTCTGCAGGAGGAAAGTCAACATTTTACAAGTTTTTCACACCATGTGCAGGGGGAGGGATATGAGAATATTAAAATCGCATTTTGCTTGAGGTGTTCGCTTCATAAAGCCATTAGGAACTATACGGGGGGTGTGGAGGATGCGGATGCGGATGCGGAGGCGGGTGCGGGTCCGGAATGGATACACGCCGCATGTGTCGGCCGGCATTTTAACACTTTAATCATTGAAATGCAAATTCCGGGCACAGTTTTTGGGCAAGACATGCGTCAGGCAGCAGGCTCTGGGCAGGCACATGTATGTTAACACGGCGCCGGGTGTGACACGCCCCCTGGTATCTGGAGGGGACAGCAGCTCAGGATTCTTGGGATTTAGCATATTCGGAAGCCAGGGACCAGCGCACTTTAAATTCAGCCGCCTACTCCAGAGCAGCGCTCCCCTTCTGCGACTCTCTCGAAATAATGGAAACGAAGCAGGAGCGCTGGCAAGCGAATAAATTAACCTGGATCGCATTTATATTCGAAAGTAGTGGCCCGATGCTCAGGCCCGAGCCTGGCGCGGAATGGCTTCTTTATTGCACGTAAATAAAGTCATAAAGTCATCATTACAACCGCGCCAACAAGCGGCGAAGGAGGACTGCGTACAAAGGAAGCTGCAATGTCAGGTCGCAGCAGAAAGGACAAACTTTGTGACCGCGATAAAAATTCGCACAAATGTGCACAAATTACTTAAAACATATTAAAAACTGTGCGTCTCCTCCTCCTCCGCTCCAACAACAATTTGAGCAAAACGTTGCAAAAATTAAAAACTCTGGGGGAACAGAGGAGGGAGTCCTCGAGATAAAAGGAACTCTCCTCCGTCGTGGCAAGTTTTGTCAGCTTCTTGAAGTTCCCAGGAGTTCCGGGGAACATCAGCAGTCCAACTATTGCTAAACTGAAAACGTGGAGTTTCCATTGAGTGTCACTATATAGACGTGAGTATTTATGTGAAAACTTTAGTAATTCAGATGAAGCAGATCTTTATTTTCTTTAAATAAAGCAACAAGTCATAAAGTCCTCAATATTGGTCAAATTTTGGTAGAACTTAAGCTTTAATATTGAAAATGAGGCAAAATGTTCTTTCCCGAAATCATGCTTTATATTATAAGTCTATTTTCAGCTGATGTACTATTTAGCGAATTTTAAAAGAATAAATCAGACCATATAGTAGAACAAGTTCCACAATATTTAAAATATCCGCCAAATGGGCAGCATTGTTCGATATGTTTTACATAGAGATGGTGTATAACTCGCCAATCTACAAGAACCCATTAACTATGTTATTATTAGTACACCTTATTATGTTATAAATGGGTAATAATAATTTAAGTAAAAATCCACTAATTAATAATAATAATTTACGTGAAAATCCACTAAGTATTTTATAAACATTAGTAAAAATAAATCTAAATAATATCGATAACCAACCCGCTAGCTATCACTAAAACTTCCTTCTCTAGCTCGCCGGCAAGGGAAATAAAATCATTGGATAATCCGGATTTTCAAGGATGCTAAACCTATCCTTGGTGCTGCGGGCGCAATCCTCCAGACAAGTGACAACTTTTGCAACTGCGGCGGCGACGGGCGTTCAAACCCAGCCGAAACCCACTAAGGCACGGCAGAAGTTAAAGAAGAAGCAGCAAGAGAATCCCCTAATCTCGTGCAGGCGATCGCAATTCAATTTAATACAACACGAGCGGCCTGATGCCAAGTTCGGCAGCCTGGCACTGGCCTCCAACGGGTGGCTGCACCACAAGTCCAAGGGCGACTTCTTCATCCTGAATGCCAGCGTCGGCGTGGAGGAGTTGCAGCGGGAGATGCAAGATGTTGAGGCGTTCCTAGACAGCACCGCGATGAAGATACATCCGCAGGTGCTGGAGAACCTGCGCGGCGAAATGGGCATCCGAATGCTAACCGGCATCCAGGTGCAGGGCATGCCCATCGTCCATGAGGGCTCCCACTGCCTGATTGCTGCGGAGACGGGGTGCGGCAAGACCCTCACATACCTGCTACCCATCCTGGACAGTCTGCTAAAGAGAGAAGCTCCCGAACGCAGGCTCAACACTCCCAGAGCTCTGATCCTGACACCGGGCCGGGAGTTGGCCACTCAGATAGCCGAGGTCGCGGAGAAGCTCACCCAGGGCACGGATCTGAAGGTGAGGTCCCTCCTGGGGGGCAACACTAAGCAGCTGATGATGAGCCCGCAGTTCGAGGAGGTGGACGTGCTGGTGGCCACTCTGGGAGCCCTTAGCAAGCTGGTGACCACTGGTATCTACCGTATGGAGCAGGTGCGCCATCTGGTCCTCGACGAGGCGGACACTCTGCTGGATGACACCTTCACGGACAAGCTCACCTACTTCCTCAGGCGGTTTCCCGTGAGTACTTGAATCTTAGTAACTCTGTACTCTGTGTGTAACTCTATCTGTTTCGCCGACAGTTCCACTTGGCTCAAAAACAAGATGCTGGCACACAGCTAATCCTGGCTTCCGCCACGATGCCCACCAACACCAGGGAGATCTTGCACAAGGTCATCGATGTGGATACAATCCGGGAGGTGGTGAGCCCGCACCTGCACCGCCTGATGCCGCACGTGACTCAGAAGTTTCTACGCCTCTCCAAGGCTGACCGGCCCGCCACTTTGCTCTCGCTCGTAAAGCAAGATCTGGCCAAGCGGCGACCCCTGATCCTGTTCAGCAACAAGTCCGCCACCAGCGACTACGTGTCCATCTTCCTCAACAACAGTGGTGTCAACTGCTTGAATCTGAACGGCGACATGCTGATGAAGATCCGTCTCGGCCGTTTTGAGCAGTTCCAGAACGGGCACTGCGACGTGCTCTCCACCACGGACGTGGGAAGTCGTGGCCTGGACACCACCCGCGCTCGACATGTCGTCAACTTTGACTTTCCTCTTCACGTGTCTGATTACATCCATCGGTGTGGACGTATCGGTCGAGTGGGCAGTGTGGACAAAGCGCTGGTCACCAACTTGATCTCATCGCGCCGAGAGATCGACGTCGTCCAGCGGATAGAGCACGCGGCGCGCACGGGGGGATTGCTGCCGGAAGTAAATGCCAACATCCGGAATATCATCAACAAGCGGATAATATCCGAAATGAAGGCTGCGGGTGTGCCAGTTCCGTCCTTGGGGCCAGGCAGTCCCCACCAAGCACAAGAAGAGGCCTTTTAGTTGTTTTTGTTTTGTAAGTGAGTAAAAAGTTATGTTTTCAATAATATACCATATGTACCATACCGGATATGATTATTCTTTTTGGGCAACGTAGTGTATTCGTCCACTCTTTGCCTGTGATGCTTCTTAAAATGCCACCAAGGGTGTCCAGTTGAAGTAAAGTTTTTTTTATTGAGATCCCCAGCACTGCTCCTAGACTCTATCCATCCAGAAAAGGCCTAATAATATTCCCCCATCAATCGAAACCCCTCAGATCCTTAGATAGTGATAGCCGCTTGTTGGTGGCCATCTTCTAACGTTTGTCAGCGGTTTAAAAAGCTTTCGTTTGGCTATGAGAATATCAGAGCTGCCACCTGCCACCGCAGCGCCACCACTACCATTTGCTGTGGACGCGGGAGAATCCACGGACTGTGAGACACCCGACACCTTGGGATTGAGCAGCATCGGTCGACAGCCGGCGAACTTGAAGCGGATCTGACCTGCGCAGTTGTGCTGTAGATTCGGCGGCTGGAGCTCGGGGAAAGCCTCCCGAAGAGTGGGCTTCGGCTTGAGGGCCTTGCTGGGATCATCGCCGTGGCACATGGCGGCAGCCAAGGTGCTCCATTCTAGCCGGCGCACTCCCGGCACTGACTCTATTCTGTACGCTGGAGGTTTTGCTCGCACATAACGCCTCGTTACCATCTTCTCATAGGCTCCTGCAATAGATACACATATAAACCAAGTGCTTTCCAAGCATCAAACCCTTCGACCTTACGCGCATAGTGGACCAGAAAGGGCTGGAGAGCGGCGGCACCGCACCCGTGCTCCAGCCACTCGTACAAGTAGATGTCATCCCGCCCGCCTAGGAAGACGGCAGCCGGCGCCAAGTCCTGCCACAGGCTCTCTGGAATCTCCTCCACTCCCAGCTTGTAGATGTAGGGAATGAACTCCCGGAAGGCGTACTCCCCCAATGCAAGCAATCCTCGCACCGCTCTGCTGATGTACTTGAAGTCTGAAAGAGGGATGGAGGTGTTAATCCCACAAGCAAAAGCTGTAGAGGATCGATTATACCTCTTTCACTGCAGACCTCACGGCCCTCGAAAAATCTCGTGAGGCGACGCATGATCAAGAACAAACACTCCCCATGCAGGTAGCCACTCTGGGAGGCTAACTGACCAATGGTTTCGCATAGTTCATCTACCAAAGCATTGCCCACGGGACTGGCAAAGTAGTGGGAGAGGTGTTCCGTCTCCTCCGGCTCGGGCGTAACGCCTTCATCCTCCGTTTCCAGGCTGTAGATTGTATGCTCCTCCTGAATGTTCTCAGCAGGAATCTCTAATTGTGGGTCCTGCTGCGCCAGCTCCTGTTCTGGCTCCATTTTGAGGTGCTCTTCTATCTCCATCTTCACAGTGGCCTGGCCAAGACCTTCCGTGTCGGCTGCGTCTGATCCCTCAGGAGGAACTTCGAGCGGCGGCGGCGGTGGCAAATGCGGCGCCTTGATGGTTTCGTAGGGAGCCATCAGCTGGCTAACGAGCACCTCCGCCAGGTGGAAGTACTCTGGCTTGCAGGCGCTGTGGTTGGCATGCGCGTTGTAGTTGCAGGCTCGGAGCAGACGCCAGCAGCGCTGACTCAGTGGATCCTGCTGCTTGAACGCAAGCAGCTGGACCATTTTGCTGACTATCACGCGGTATACGGAGCCCATGAGGGGCGTCTGAAAGGCGTGGGCGATGGCTTCAGACTGGGACTTGCCGTCCGCGAAGAGAGCGGCTGTCACAAGGTTCTGGACGCACAGCTTCAGCTGTTCCGTGTGCCTCTCCTCCACGGGACACATGCTTTGAAAATCGTCATCGTCGGCCAGGGCCAGGTTGATCTCCTTTTGGAACTCCTCGCGCAACTCAAAGATCTTGTCCGAGTGAAAGTAGAAGCTGCCATCATAGTCGATGCGGTCCCACTCACTGTCCATGGCCCCCAACATGGGCGGGACGTTGGCATCCTTGAGCACCTCGTTCACCAAGTCATAGGTTACTACCCCGCCCGAGTGCCTCGAGTAGATCTTCACATTCTGAAGGAAAATACAGGACTAGAGAGCTGAAACTTGGTCGAGAAAAAGTTGCTTACGTTGATCAGTTCCCAGACTTTGTAGGAGGCATCCTCTGCCAGGCGAGCGCATACATCCTGCGAGAGTTCCACATCCGTCTGGTCATGCTGCTCCCAGAAGATCTTGATGGTGCGCGGATCGAAGCCCGCGTAGCTTTTGTGATGGCCGCCGCCCTGCAAAAAGACGTTGGCTTCGGTCAGAGGAACCACTGGATCTTGCATCCCTTTGCTCTCACCATTCGACTGAAGTTCCCAGAGGCCTCGCCTGCCGCTATTCCAGCAGCTCCGTGCCCCCCGCCTGTCACCGCAAACGAGGCATCAAATAGATTGTAGTTAACCAGACTAGAGGTGGGCGTCGTGGGCGTTGTTACCATATTTAGGTGCGTGGGCGTGGCCGGCAGACTGCCCACTGCCACGCCCAAGCCAGCGCCAACACCCAGGCCCAGCGCAGAGCCGGATGCGGTGGCGGCGGAAGCGAGAGATGCTGAGGAGGAGCTCTTGCTGGTGGCCAACTCTAACTTTGTTGACTTGGAACGCGACTTGGTGGACTTCTTGCTGACCTTGCTGTGCGATGACTTGTTCAGCTCGTCCGGATTGCCGGCACCCAGGTTTTTCATCGTCTCATCGGTTCTCCTTGCGGATTTTCAGCGAATAAAAATTGCAAGCGGCGGCAAAAAAATAAACAAAAAATTTCGCGAGATTCGCAGCTAGTGTTGGGTAGCTTTCTGAGGGCAGAACAGTGCTGTATAATTTGATTATATCCGTTCAAAAGCAGGACAAATCTAGCTTTATTTTGCGGCTATATTTAGAAATCCTACAGATACTTTTTGAATAAATTAGTATGTAATTATTTGATCCAATTATAGTCAAGGATAATTAGGGCTCTGTTGCTGCATTTTCCTCCAATCTGCAATAGGCAGTCATCGATAACCGATTAACCAGCCGCTCTGATAAGGAATAACCAGATTCGACGCATTACAACACTACAATCAACTGTTGATTTTTACTTAAATTAATGAATTAAAAGGTGATCTCCCGCGCGAGACCATGGCAGAAGCAGCCAACGTGCGCCAGAACCTGCAGAATGTGCCCTCGATCTTCGAGATATCGGCGGCGGAGACGCTGGACAATCTGATTTATCCGGCGCTGACCAAGATCTTCGATTATTTCGGCCTGCGGCTGGACTTTAAACTGTGGGGCAACTTCAAGGTCCAGGAGGAACTCTCGCCGCTACTCACCTGGTTGCTGCAGTACCTGTACCTGCGCAACCGCGCATCCTCTTTCGGCGAGAGCTTTTACGGACTGCAGCGCACGGCCACGGACACGGGGGATCTGCTGACCCGCCGGCAGCAGTTCGCATCCGCCACACTGCTGACCCTTCTCCCCTATGTGGAACGCAAGCTGCGCAGCAGGAGCACCCAGCACGAGGACTCTAGCCCCTGGGAACACCGTCTGCTCAGTGCATTTCACGCCTTCCATGCCGCCAAGGCGATGCACACATTCCTGTACCTCGTCAAGTACGCCTCCAGTCACTCTCCTATTTTTCGGGCGCTTCGCCTCACGCTTCGCTATCCGAGCGAACCGCCGCAGGAGGACCAGTGGACTTACCTCGTGCTCAAGATGCTCGAGGTGCTGGCCTTCTTCCTACAGTTCATCCAGTGGTGGTACTCCAATGACCAGCGTCGGAAAGTTGGAGGAACCCTGCGCAACCCAGAGCCGATGCCGCAGAGGGATCTGGATCTGCCCGAGGAAGTTAAGCAATCGCTGCCTAAGCGAGGCGAGTGTCCTGTCTGCCTCCTTCCCCTGCAAACGCCCACGGCCTGTTCCGTATCCGGCTACGTCTTCTGCTGGAAGTGCATCGTGAGTTACATGAAGGAGCACGGTCTTTGTCCGGTCACCCGCCACCCCATTACCCTGGAGGATCTGGTGCGCATCTACGAGACTTAGAGCCTTAGGATTCCATAAGTATTTTGTTATTTCTAGTTTCTAAGAGAGTTTTGCAGTATAAATGTGATAAATAAACCTGAATTTGGCTCATATTTCGCTCAGGAAGAAGCCCAGGCGCTGATCGTAGCAGATGTGGACGTAGTAGAAGTCGAAGTAGGCCAGGCACAGATAAAAGCAGAAGGCCTCGCTGGAAATGAACTCGCCAAAACCGAAAAACGAGTAAGCTGCGGAAGATTGAGGGATTAAGGAGAAGTCTGAGTGCAGCCTAGTTATCAAAGTTTTTCTTAACGGACACATTAGCATCCACATTTAAACATAAACTAAAGCCTTTTATAGCATCTAGGGAGAACAAAAATAAAAGCTCAGAAGTACAAAAGCAAAACCAACACATCGGGGACATATATATGTATCTATATTCGCGCGAATATTCTTCTTCCTGGTTCATGACCATGAGGAATTTATGTGGTGGACTCCTGCCCTGATGTGGTTTTATCTACGTGATGCCACACTATAAGAAATTATGGACGATTTTATTTGTCATTTAGTAGAGGTTTGACATTGTTATCTATTGGCTATACATTCCTATAACTATATCGTTCTCCTTTGACGCACTTCCACCTCCTGGACGTGCTGCACTCGTACGAATCTGTATAGCATGTAGCATGCAAGTCCAAAGGCCTCGATACCCCCCAGGAAGATCATTAGAGTAAACGCCGCCGAAAGAATCACTTCGAGTAACCGAAAGACCCAAAATAGTAGTTTGAGTAGGATCGAGAGCACAAAATTGATCGCAGAGACGATGGTCCTGACCAACCAATCGAACAAAACCACAAGTTTAGACAGCAAATACCACAGGAACTTGAAGGGACAGATGATGATTCCAAAAAGCCAACGGATGAAGGAAAATATCGTTCCTTGCCTTGCCTTCTTCTCCTGGCAGCCGTACCTGGTTTCCTCAGAACTCCATCCATTGTTTCGGCAAATCAGCTGCTGTCTACTCGACAAGTCACAGCGGCAGTTTTCCAGTGCCTGGCATCGTGAGATATCCAGGTGATCCTCTTCACATAGTTTGGCGCACTGGGCGTTGCCTATAACACCGTCTTTTTCCAACTCCGTCCAGCACAGGCAATTGTCTGTGCAAAGGGATTGGTTCACGAGCTCTTTATCATTGTCCTCTTCGAGCTCCTGACAGTAGAAAACTCTCTTCAATTGCTCGAAAATTTGTGCATATATAATGTATAAGTATACATATGTGTGTTTTGCGGTTCAAGTTCTTAGCGAGCGCAGTGCTTGTACCTGACGATGTGTAGTTTTTGTTTTTGTACTCAAACAAGCATTCTACCTAACAGCTCAGAGCGCTTGACGATATTAAATCTAGGAGCGGTATACTCACCCAGGGGCATACAAAACTTCTGGTGGATAAAGTAAAAGATCCACATAATCACCACAGCTAGGAAATGGATGAGCACCAGACCGCTCTTCAGCCGAAGAGAGAGCGCATGCTCGTGGAGCTTCCAAGGCGTGTCCAGCAGTATGTAGTAATTGGAGCACACGTAAGTGCCGGCCATGACGACAGCATTAAGGATGAACAAGCAGAGAGCGTTGGCTATGTGCAGCAAGGAGTCGCCATCGGATTGGGCAGAGCTGCCCCACACCAGCATATTGCAACTATTTACCGCCATGACGAGAGCCACCAGGCTACCGAAGCTTCGGACCGGCTTGGGCAGGGTGCGGCGGTAGAAACGGAAGTGCAGCCAGGCATTCATTATGTAGAAGGGAAACTGCATCCAGCAGGCCAGCATCCACGCCTTGGGCTGCGACCTGGCTGCTGCTGATGCACTCGGGAAAATGTTGAAAGTATTGCAGGAGGTGTAGGTGGTCGTCTCGAAGTCGGTAGCTATGGCCATCACCAGGTTGTAGGCTATGCAAAAGGGCACGGGCAGCAGTCCCACGGTCAGGAGGGGACCCACTGGGATGCGAAAGAGGCGTCGCGGCTGCAAGTCCTTAGAGGAGCTGGGTAGAAGTAGATGCATCTTATCCTCCACGAAGTGGTTCATTTTGAGGCAAGTAATTCCAGGAAGTTGATGCCAGTTTTGACGTTATTCGAATAACATATTTAGGACTGGATCTGGATGGATGTTCGATTTAAAATCCATTTATTTTCACTTTAAATTAAAGAATCAAAGCTTTCCAATAATTCGGCAATTGCCAGTGATCAGCACTCAAATAAATAAAAAATGTTTTTTGGCTTAGGGTAAAATAGAACAAATTTCAAATAGCGATTTGTATAAAATGTATCACTCACACGTGGTACATATTGCATATTACTTTATGATGGAACTCTGTTGGTCATTCGGAATTAATTTAACTTTCCTAGCTTAAAAATAATTAAAAAACAATCGAATTGCGAAGAGAACCAATAAAGAGAAGCGTGATAGAAAGAGCCTTAACTAAAAGCGTGTCCTGCCATACTGCATCGTTTTCTGAAAGGGAGTCCCTCGAGAAAATTAAGTAAACTTTGAGCTTAAGCTAATACCGCGTATGTACAGAATACAGAATACTCGATGGGTCGCAGGTCGGGCGACTGGCGACTGGGTGGATGCTAGCAGAGCTGGGCTGGGATTATTGACCAGGAATCAGATCTCTAGAACTGTGATAGGTAAAGGCCATGCTTGGCGTCGCACACCACGTTGAGGGCGTGAAAGTCCCAGTAGGAGGTCATGTGGAAGCCCATGTTGGTCAGCACCACGACGTACTCGAACAAGGCGAAGAAGGTGTAGACTGTGCAAGAAATAAGAGTTTCAGTTCTTAACGGTATTCATAGTGTTCGGGGACTTATCGATTGGTATTGATTAGATAAAATGTAAGGAAGAAGAAACATTGATTAAACTGAGAAACCATGAACGATTTTTAACGGTATTCCTGGTTTTTGAGGTTAGGAAAGGGTGAAGCAAAACGGACATCAGATTCGTGATCAGCTCTTCAGTGTTGGTTTCGATTGGATATCATTTTAGGAACCTTTTACGAGCAACTGCTCTTGAACTACGAACTCCTCCGAAATTTCACTCTTGTAGGACTCATCCATCCTCCATCCTCCATCTCATCATAATCTAACAACCGCCACTCACCTCCTGCCTCGCAGTGGGAATTGTGCCTGATGAAGCAATATCCCGCCAGTCCAAAGGCCACCACATTCACCAAAAAAAGGTTTCGCTTGTACCTCAGCGACTTCTCCTCGTGCGGCAAGAGTACTGCCTTCCTTGCATTCCTGTTCAAGAGGTAGGACACCAGCATGTAGCACTCGGAGCAGGCGATGAACACTACAAAGGCGTTCCGGTGCGTCTCATAGTGATCCGCCGACGTCCAGAAGGAGAGGCAGAACAGGGCGAGGTCCTCTACCACGTTCAGGGTGCAGGCCAGAACACCCAGCAACCTCCGGCTGCGCCTTATATGCTCGCGGTAATGTTCCAAGTACATCTTGGCCACCGCCAGCCGGAGCGGCAAGTGCAGGAAGATGGCCAGTCGCCAGACCGTTCGCTGGGGCTCATAGTTCCCAATGGCCGCCGACACGGAGGGCAGGTAATTGGCCACGTCGCAGTGGGTATATGTGCTCCGCACAAAGTCAAAGGCCAGGGACCAGGCCACGCAGAAGAGGAAGCCTCCCAGGGGTAGGCTCAGCGCCAGGAGCGCCAGACGGGCGAAGGGCAATCGGAAGAAGACGCTCTTCGGGTCACTGAGGCGCTCGTACGTGGGCAGCATTTGGCCTGCAGCTAATGGGTGCGAGTGGGTCTAGGAGGTTGGGTTGGTTCAGTCAGCGGACCGCGATCCTCATTTCATCCAGTTGCTCTCTCCTAATTTTATAGATTCCGTGGATTGCTTACGTTGTAAACATAGCAAAAGAGGTTGTAAACAATTTAGTGATCGATACATCAGCTGGCTATCGACACCCACAAGCGGGGGTGGTTTTTATTTTCCATGCCATCAGAAATGAAACGGTTATCGACTAACATACAATTTGTTTTCGAGAGAAGCCGGATATTAAGGGCAAGATTAAGCAGATAAATAAAGCTAAATTATAAAAAGTTAGTCGAAATTGCAAAACAAATATGGTTATTAAGATAACCAGAGTTTTAGAGCGTCATCTTTAAATCATTTTTGTTGATTGATTGTTAATTTTATATATATTATGAATTAAAAAACATTTTATAAATGTAACATATATATTTTATATTATATATATGTATATTTTATTAACTTATTAACCTGCTTTATCCAAACTTTAAAATAGTTAGATTTAGCTTGAAAAATTAGCACCTATCGATATTAAATTGCCTATCGCCGGCTGAGTGCCATCCATAGCAGCGCTAAACAAAACAAACCACGCGCAAAAAGGGATAAATTGTCATTGTTTACCAAGAGATCAGCATCCTCCGAATCCGTCTGAGATGGACATTCTACTGGCCAACGTGAACGGCCTGCAGTTCAAGGCGGAGCGGGACCTGATAGAGCAGGTGGGCGCCATCCCGCTGCCCTTTTATGGCATGGATAAGTCCATTGCCGCCGTGTGCAATTTCATCACGCGGAGCGGCCAGGAATGCGACAAGGGCAGCGCCTGCCCCTTCCGGCACATCCGCGGCGACCGGACCATCGTGTGCAAGCACTGGCTGCGCGGCCTCTGCAAAAAGGGCGACCAGTGCGAGTTCCTGCACGAGTACGACATGACCAAGATGCCCGAGTGCTACTTCTACTCGCGCTTTAATGCCTGCCACAACAAGGAGTGCCCCTTCCTCCACATCGACCCGCAGAGCAAGGTAAAGGACTGCCCCTGGTACAAGCGCGGCTTCTGTCGCCATGGCCCCCACTGCCGGCACCAGCACCTGCGCCGGGTGCTCTGCATGAACTACCTCGCGGGCTTCTGTCCGGAGGGCCCCGCCTGCAAGCACATGCACCCCCGCTTTGAGCTGCCACCACTGGCGGAGCTGAGCAAGGACCAGCTGCACAAGAAACTACCCACATGTCACTACTGTGGCGAGCTCGGACACAAGGCCAACTCATGCAAGCAGTATGTGGGCAGTGTGGAGCATCGCAACAACATCAATGCCATGGATCACTCGGGACACTCTGGCGGGCACTCTGGTCACTCAGGCGGTCACTCTGGACACTCGGGACATTCAGGACACTCCGGCCACTCTGGTCACTCCGAGGGCAATGAGGACGGCTCCTCTAGTCACCATAATCAGCACGGACCGCCTGGCTATGTCAAGGTTCCCACGCCGCTGGAGGAAATCACCTGCTACAAGTGCGGGCACAAGGGCCACTATGCCAACAAGTGCCCCAAGGGCCATCTAGCGTTCCTCTCCAACCAGCATAGTCATAAGTAGAGCCTAGGAGTAAGAGTTCGTAATGTAGCCTTCCCCAGAAAGTTCCGAATAAATCTTCTGCGGAGACTGGGTCTTCTATTTGATTCCAGCTGCTGGAGATCTGGAGATGGTTTTGAGTTTCCATCGATCGCAAAACTAATTTTTAAATTACTTTGAGACTGTTGAATCGTCGGAACTCTGGAATAACTGAAATTTACTGCCCTTTTCTGATCAGCGAAATAAAATAATTACTTTTCCATTAGAAATTAAATTTACTCTTGACATTTGACTTTTTTTAGGATACAACAATATTAAGTTTCACCAATTGTGATGTAAATATGGTTTTCTGTTTTTATTAAAAGAAAAAGGTCTAAACTGATGAGTGTAATATTATTTTGGCGCATTCAGTATTACAAATTATTAAGAAGGCTTGTTTATAAGCATTTACAACAGTCCATCAATGTTTATTTGGGATTAAGGTAAGTTAATTTATAGTTGATAAAAGTAAAATTAAAATTGATTGTACTTCGACTTGATGTATTTTTAAAGTATTGGAGACTTTTTAGTATATTGCAATTGCAACCATCGAAATGCATCGATAGAGCCATCGATAACTGGGGCCCATCGATAGCCCAGCCCGTTCACTGAGTACAAACATCAATTGCGCACCAGATTTTCAGTAAAAACAAACAGAGTCGGATTATTCGGACGGAAGCTAAAATCGAGGAGCAGCCATGACAATTCTGGGCAAATTGCGGGGAGAGATCAAGGACCAGGAGAAGGTGCCACTGCCGATGAACCTCAACGACGAGGCTCTTCTGCACCATGGCTCCTTAATCGCAGTGAGTTTTCTCATCTTTTTTTGTGTAATCGAGCAGTGGGAGCAGGCCCCGTCGTCGTGTCGATGTGGCCTTGCGCCTTTCCCTGCCCCTGTCCTGTCCTTCGGCCCGCAAGCCACAAGTTTCGCAAGTGGGTGGCTCTGCGGGAGGTCGCATTCCTACGCTCCGAATTCGAATCCGAGTTCGAGTCCGAGTCCGAAGCGTAATCGGGGAATCTCCAGCCTCAGCAGCCTCGGCCTGCAGGCTATCGATTTTTCGCTCGGAATTCCCGCTGTCCTTCCATTGTTTTTCTCTGGCACTGCTGCTCCGCTACTCCTCTTCTGCCTCGCTTTTCCCGACCTCTCCTTTCCCCTCCTTCAAGGACTCGCTCCTCGAGGTCAGAGCGGAGGCTCTGCTGGTCCTTCCTGTTGCTGTTGCATGTGCAGCCGAGTGGCCCTGACAGCTGGATGGAGCAACCTAATTTGGGTTTTCGAGCTCCAGTTTCAGCTCTTTGTTGTCGGTTGTCGGTGCTGGCTGGCACTTGCTCTTTGGCCGCGCACAGTGACCTCGATAAGTGCTTGCACACCTCGGAGCAAGCGACATGACCAGGAGCACGAGCAACCAAAAGAAAGTCGTGTCTTATCAGCAACCAGACATTTTCACATTCTCCACATATATCGCCTTATCTGCAGCCATATCTACAGCGATAGAGCTCTTATTCATCTTCGAATGTCTAGAGACTACTGTATCGCAATGGATAATGATGATTAATATAATCGAAACTAATTAAACTAAATAAACTAAACTAATTAATTAGGTTAACTTTATTTATTTGTTCTCTTATTTTTGTGTAAAGTATAATTTCCTATATATTTCTCTACCAATTGAATGTGTTCAGAGCAGTTTCTTAGAAAATTGTAGCATATATAGAGGATTTCTCTTTCTTGCAAATCATCAAATCTATTAGTGATCTATTATGTATACTGTAATCGACATTTCAATGTAATTTACTGATTAGAATCGTCAAGGCCAACTTAGCTGGCCTCACGCAACGCCCACGTATTCCCGGCAGGGCTTAATGCTGGTTAGGTAAATTAAGTGATTATTGTATTATATATGGATTTAAAAGGGGAGACCAAAAGCTGTTATTGTTGCCCCAAAGGCAATTGAACTCCCATAAATTGAACTCTTTCTGAATCAGCATTAAGTACCATTTGTCTTCTAGAAAACAAAATCCTCAAACCAAAGATTAGTAAACAAAGGAAAAAAGCTTGGCATATTATATTGCGATTTGGTTGAGTAAGCATTAAATCTTTTAGAGAATTCAGTGCTCCAAATAAATTTTATGAAAGAAAGATGGAAAATATTGATTATAATGTAAAGTATAAACAAATATACTGAAAACAACTTCTAAACAGTGACGCATTTCTGAGTCGATCCTAAAACCTCTATTCATATTTTTTGTGACTGCAACTTATCGCTGTTTTTATGAATTTTCACAGGGGGGACATTTAGAGATAAGGCTCCTGATAAATATTTCCTTGGACTTTAACCAGAAACACAATTATAAATTCCCTGATGGAGTATGCTAATTTGATCAAAGATAAATAAATTATGAGTCTCAAATGTGCCATAAAAATAAACTCGTAGAAATGTCCCAAAACACACATTAAACCTTATATTTCTACAGCCCAAAGTCGCCTATAGCGACACAGAGGCCGATACCGAGTCCATGGTCTTCAACCGGCCACAGCACCATTGCTTGAAGTCCTTTCTGCTGTTCCTCATCGCCGTCGTGGTGATGCTAATGGGGGTTCTGGGCGGCTGGACCTTGTACCGACTGTATGCTCCATCGCATGCCAGTATGCGTTACCATGCCCTCTGCGAGATCCCCTATCCTGAGGACTCGATGGAGCAGCCCAGGATCTACCAGCGCAGCGATGAGCCCTTCGCCTTGAACTGGCGCGCCCTGCTGCCGCAGTTCGGACCCCTCCCCGATAGCGGACCCCTGGACGAGAACAGCAACTATTTCCGCGAGGAAATCGAACTTTACGGCGATAATGAAGATGATGGCTATGCTAAGGTGGATGTCCCCGACTTCAAGGATGGACGACGGGGCCGGTTCATGCACGACTTCAAGGAGAACCAGTCGGCTATCATCGATACCACCACCGGCAGGTGCTTCATCATGCCGCTGGACAGGGAAACCACCCTGCCGCCCACCAGCTTCGGGGATCTCATGAAGAAGATGGGCACTGGCTACTACAACATCGATACGGAGCGTGTGCGTCGCCAGATGCGCGTGGTTACGCCCCGTATCACCGATCTCTCGCTTATCTCCGAGCGCATTGCCAACGAGTGCTACGACATGAAGGTCTACCAAATGGAGAAGTTCATCTCGGGCGGTAAGTGACCACGCTTTACTCTGCCAGGAAGGTCTCACTTAATTTTCTTCTTCATTGCAGTCTCGAAGAGATCGGCTGATCCTTTGCCCGATGCTGGCAAGTATGCCGAGTTCATGGGCAAAGGCGTCGTAGAGTACGATCTGGCCAACATCGCCGAGGTGGAGGCCTACGAGGCCAATGAACAGCAGCGAGCCTGAGCAGCTGGATAAGGAACTTTTAAGCTACAACACCCCATATATGGAATACACACAACCTAAACCTAAACAAATTATTACTTAGAATCGATTTATACATATAGCGGACGCGCGGAGATCTATCTGTTTCAAGTCTAGGATCTGGAATCTGATCACTGGCCAATGGTCTCTTGTTGCCACTGGTTACCAGAACACATCATCATTTAGCGAATGGAATCTTTTAGAATCCTAGTAAAGAAGCGTAAACCAAAAATGTACCTAGAGAACGCAATCAAAAGCGATCGAGAAATTTGTGACAAATACACCAGAGCAAGGATGAGAACGGATCGGATTGGATTGGATTGGAACGGACTACATCGGTACACACTGCTGCATTCCAAGTACATATTTTATATACAAATATGCTCCCTTAACTATGTAGTTGGGAATTTTGGATTCGATACGGATCCGATTGGAGATATTGATATTGAGATCGGATCCAGATCGAAGCTATTATTTACGTGGAAAAACCCTAAATCCGAAATCACCAACTAGAAGCCGAGCGGAGAAGCGGAAGGAAACTATCATCAGAAACAACAACAAATTAATCTAAATGTTCTTTAAACTTAATTAAAATGTATTAAACGCGAATTTGTGATCTTTAAGCGTGGCTTTTTTATTATTTGGTTCCTCGGGCTAATTGTAAATAATTAAATACTAAATTAAATTACTAAAGGTACGGCTTGCAGAGAGCAATAGTGTGATCCACGCCGTAGGCCACCTTAGTCACCTTCCCATTTATGGCCGCCTTGAAGGGAAAGAACTGGTCCTTCTTGTGGCCCAGTCCCAGATGCCCAAAGCGATTCTTGCCCCACATAAAGAGATCTCCGTCCGAGTTTACGGCGCCCATGTGGAAGACGCCGCAACCGATGGACACCACTGTGGTGGCATTGCTAAAATCGTTCCGGCCGAAAAGAGGCGGCAAAAGGTGCTGTGGCTTAGATGTCTGCTCCACGAAGGGACCAAAGCCAAGGATACCGAAGCCCCAGGTGTATACCAGCCCCTGGTCGTTCAAGGCCATGCAAAAAGATCCGCCGGCAGCCACATCCTTGATCTTGCCAATACCTTTAGTCAGTTTTAGGGCACGCGGTAAATTGATCTGGGTTTCCGCGTGCTCCGAATCATCCAACTGCCCGTACTCCGAGTTGCCCCAACCAAAGACGTCGCCCGCCTCGTTGACAGCCAAAACGCAGTCGGAGGAGCAGCTCAGACAAACGATTTTCTCCTTGGCAATGTCGCCGGCAATGAGCGTGATCTGACCGGCGGTGTGGTAGTTTCCCTGACCAGTCTGGCCGTCGGCGCCCCATCCGCAGGTGTAGATGCGTCCGGACTTGGTGAGGAACATGGTGTGGTCTTGGCCGCACTCCACATGCACCAATTCATCCTCCTTGCCGCATATGTCCTCCTGCGGTATCCGGTGGATGAGTGCGCTCCCGCTGTAGCGCTCCTCCTCGATAATGGAGCGTCCGCACTGGCCGTAAGAGTTGTTTCCCAGAGTGAAGACGGTTCCGTTGCGAGTGAGCACCACCAGGTGGGCCCGGCCCGCCGACATGCTCCTCACCTGCATGTCCTCGTCCGTTTCCCCCCGGACCCGCGGCAGCTTTATGGCCGTGGGGTAGATGATCACGTCCAGATTCGCAGGATCCTTGGGATTGCCCTTCACCTGAAAGCCCAACTGCGAGTCCGTGTTCAGTCCGCTCCCGAAGAGCGTTTCTCCGTCATTCCTGCGCACCGCGTACGCTGTGAATCCATAGCCGGCGGCTACATCCGTAATGTCGTTGTTGTTCGAGAACTGCAGCCTTGTCGGATGATGCACCATTTCAGTGTAGCGCTCCTGGGCCTTCTTCACGTTTGTCTGCAGCCCAAGAGCGCCGGTCTCCTGGAATCCCCACACGAAGACGCGGTTCTCATGGTTGTCCGTCACCTTCGGTGTGAACTCCTTTATCTTGGACTTGTCCTGCGCGAGAACACTCCGCTTGGCCTTGGTGGTGTAGGACCTGCTAAGCACAGGTCCAATTCTCCTCCAGGTTGTAAGCATGTTTAAGGTTGTATTTCATTTAAAACATGTTAAAACGACAATTATTAAATATTCTTCAAACTAATCCATTCACACTGCTCAGGCGGTTGATCTGCTGTTCGCCCAGCTGATTTCAGCTGCACTTACCAATACTGTTTCCACACATGGAGCATGTCTGCGATAAGTCGTTTCTCGATTAGAAAAATCGCCTATCGAATGCTAATCGATTAATGAATCAGTCGAATTGATGGCCGTCGAGGCATCGAGTGCTCAAATCGATAATAAATAAACGAAAGGAATCGGCTGCGCTCCGGCGAAATCATTAAAAATTAATTTAAAAAACCGTCGATCAGGCACATGAAAAAGGTGTAACTAGAGCTCTGACTAACCAAAATTGTCGCGTGTAGCGCTCGTCTTGCCGAAACTCGTTGTTTTCCGTGCATTTGAGTGATTTTCCATCACCGCAGAGCAGCAGCAGCAGCAGCAGCATATGTACACACTCACACTCGCACACACACCCAGTCCGCCGTGTATATACATCTGTAGGTGCGTTATGTACAAAGTATTATAATTATAAAATTGCAAGTGAGCAAAGTGTGTGTGTGAAAAGTGCAATAGCCTGGGCGGAGAGTTCGGAGTGTGTTTGGAGAGTGGAGACAAGTGAAGTGAAGTGAGGTGTGCTGCTCCAAGAGATTAATTCCAATGTCTGGTCACTCGCTGTCGCTTCTTGCAAGGGCTGCTGGGACCGCTGGCTGCTAGGGCAAGCAAGGATCCTACGGATAACCAAGGATAAGAATAAGATTGGGACACACCGAGGAGGAGTGCCAGGAGAAGCTGCGAACAGGAGCAGGAGCAGGAGCAGGAGCAGGGATAGGAGTTGCCGTCGCAAGCGCTTCGTCTCCGGTAGGTACACACAAAATATTCGGCTGCTCCTTTTTGGCTCCTGTTAGTGCCGCTCTCTATCTCTCTCTCCGCTTTGCTCTCTCTTTCGGGTGCCGCCCGCTCTCGCTGCTCTCTCGCAAGCACCTGGTGGTGCGAAGTCCTCTCAGTGTCCCAGTGGGTGGCTGTGCCGCCTGCTTCGGCCTGCTTTGGCCTGCAACCCTTGTCCCGTCACCTTTTTTTGGGTAACCATGGTCGTGTGCTAACTGTGCCATCATCCTCTGCATTTCTGGCATCGCTCCTCCTGCAGGAACCCCACCCCAGCGGAGGTAGCGAGTCCTGACGAAAAGCGTGGTGGTGGCTCGCAGAGATTTTGCGCAGCAGCTCTCTCGCAGCGCAACTCGGGGCACGGCCGGCGACTCCCCCGGCAACAAATCCCGAAAAGCACGGAAACAAAGCCCGCAACCGAAACCCAATCTCAAACCAAATCCCAATCCCATTCCTCACCAGAAGCGAATACTTAATCAACTCGGGTAATGGTCTTCCACAGCCACAGAATGAGTGATCTTATGTAAACAGGCCACGGATGAGGGGCTGCCCTTTGCCTCCCACGACTGACTCCCAGATAAGACAGTGCTGGCTCCCGCCCCTGCCCCACGCAGATGGCCCACTTTTAGTTCCTCCTCCTCCTCCTCCTCCTGCTCCAGCGCCAACCAAGTCGTAACTCAATGTTATAGAACTATAAATGCTCCCATTTTCGGGGCCACCAATTTGTTTGTGATGGCTTCTCGTGACGGGAGGAGTTGCTACTCCCTCGAATGGAACCGCCGATCTCATGCCACTCCAGAGAGCGGCGCACAAATGGAAGGGAAATACCGAAAAGAAAGAAACTTTCCGCCTCATAAACTCGTGGGCCCGTCTGTGTTCCCCAAGCACGTGCAACTCTTTCTTTCTTGTTTTCCCTGGCATTTCGCTATTTCTGTGAAACCAAGACGAAATGCTGTCAAGGCAATGGCACCATGTACACAGCGGGAAAAGAGTTTGTTTACCATCGAAATCCCCGATAAGATTATCAGTTTAGTTCAAGATCATCTTCCTAAGTCACACAGCTGTTGTAGGCTTGTACCAACCAGATATGATTATGATAAAGCTTTCAAAGCTGTCTCTAACTGCAATTTGTAAGACATGGCTGGGCACTGAACTTCAAGGTCAAAGCATGACAAGCAGACTGAATATGTGAGCTTAGCACATGAGGGCATGTGTATGTTTTGTTTTCATAATCCCTATCACTCGGTGTTTGTCTTGTCTCCTTCTTGTTAGTGACGATAATCTGGCATAGGAGCCGCGAGTTTCGAATATAACCTTCTTCAACATCCTTCATCTTATGACCCCAACTAAAGATCACATTATATCTCTAAATAGATATACAATGCTTGTGTGATATAAAAACCGATGGCACCCTCAGAGTCTCTTGCCAAACGAAACTATAATCTTTATATCCGAGTAAAAACCTAATAAATTCGTTCACACCCTCCCTGATTTTCACAAATCGATTTACAAAACAAACAGACGTCAGAGAGTCTCTGGATATCTGTGACATCCGAGAAAACATAGCCTAGATATAGTGGGACAACGTCACGTTGTTGATACCGCACAGATGGCGTTGGAAATTCCCCGACTTCCGGGGTGCCACATTTTCCCCAGTGCAGTGAGGGGGCGTGGCAGAGGCCTGTTGTCAATGTCTCGGCTGTTGTTGGTTGCTCGTTCGGACGGACTTATGCAAGCGCAAACAATAACAAGACAATTGCCAAGCCAAAGAAAATCCAAATCCGAAACCCAACGGTGGTGCAGTTCATTGGCAGCCAGCCAGCCAAGCGTTTCATGTTTGCCCACAGCCCTCCCCAGCTCCCCCTCGGTTCCACCCACCTTATCACACACGAGCATTGGGCACAAGACAATCTTTTTTGGGTTCTTTCTCTGTCGCTATCTGCTCGGCTCGCTCGGCTCGTTCGGCTCGGTTACGGTTTCACTCCCCGCTTTCTCCGCGGGAGAGAGGAACAATAACAAACAGGGGCAGGGAGTGATTCACTTGGCGACCAGTTCTTCTTCGCTTCCACTTGAACGGGGAACGGGGAACGGGGGAGTTTTCGCCTATCTCGGCGAAAGCGAAGAGCCTTGACTAATCGATGGCAAAACAAACAAACTTAGAACAACACTCGCTATCAGATCGGCATTATTATTATGACAACGCGGTTGCGGTCTCCGACAGGAAGCCCAAGCTAAATATTTGTTGACACATATTGCAAAATCAATGAATGCGCTCATAGTTCCAAGAGAACTGGGAAATACCATGAAATATACGAACTGTATACAGTTCAACTCTAACTCTGCGTACTTCATCTAGGAATATTGATCTCGCAATCGGTGTTGTGGGAGTAAAGACTTTAGCTGAGTCATTTTCAGTATTTATGATCTAACATTCAGTTGCCCCGCAAAAAAAGTGAAAAGCCTACAGTCAGCGTCTGACACTTATTGATTTTTAATTATCGCAGCTCTCGGCCCAAGATGGCCCTTGGCTACGACATTGACTTTGATTTTCGCTGGCTCTTTAGCCTGCTGGCCTGGCCATCGAACTCTCGAGCCTCTCTCTGCGGCGATCGCTGGTCTCAGCCAGCTGCCTTATGTCACTCGCTTCGGCCGATAAATCTCGGCCAAGAAACCAATTTCCGAAATCCGCCGCCAATTCCCGTTCGTGACTCATTGCGGTCGAGAGTCTCGGCGGAGTTCCAGTTGTCTTTCTCGGCCCGAGGCGGAGGCTATTGTTGCTTAAGATCGTGCTTGTGTGTGTATATGAGTTTCCCGGTTCTGTGACCTCCCCTTGCTTAGGAGAATCAATAACCGAATGATGCTCACTTGGCACCGTCGTCGTCGTCCCATTCGTTCCGCTGGCAATTGGATTCAATTGAGGCAACTTTCACTTGCACGGATTTAATTGCCACACAAACTGGAATGGCCAGCTTCCAGCTTCCAGCGCCCTGCTCCCTGCTCCCGGCTCCCGGCTCCCTGCTCCCTCATCACTCACACCAACACAGCTCATTCACTCAGTCATCCTCATCGCTGGCTCGCTGACCCAATACAAATATTTTCAGTTGGTTTCTGTGTACTTTTAACTAATCATTTTCACGCTTCTTGGCTTAGAAAAATAAATTCCTAATTTACATATCATTTGCTCTCTTTTCCTTTCTTTTCTCCTTCGCTTATGTTTTGTTTGCGTTGCGTTTTGTGATCGTTCGTTCGCTTATCGTTTACGTTTGCCACGCCTTCGCTCACGCCAACGCCCACGCCTATGCCTCTGCCCCTGATTACGCCCCCAGCAACTATGCATTGGCCAGAGGCAGCAACATGCAGCAAGCTTAGAGTGCCCGCGGGCAGCAGCAACACATAACCCCATCAACATCACCATCACCATCACCATCACCATCTACATCTACAACATCATCAAGTCCAACTCCAAGCCCAAGACCAACTCAAGAACACTGCCTGCCCCATACTGAGCCACGCCTCCCTTGCCTCCAGGAGCAGCAGCTGTAACTGGGAGCCCAAAGGAGTCCCAGCTGGAGGAGCAGGAATCTTCCCGCGGCGGAGGAGCAGCCGGTAGTCTGGAATGTTGGAACACCCCCAGCGGTTTGTGCGCAACATCCCCGACTCCTCAGCCAGCAGCAGCAGCAGCAGCTCGCACCAGTATCCGCATCCGCCACAGCTGCCGCAGCACCAGAATCTAAATCTCAACCAGAATCAGAACCAGAATCAGATCTACCAGTACCGTCCCCAGGTGCCAGTGCCAGTGTCAGTGCCCGTGCCAGGCTCACCTGCCCACCACCAGCGGCACTCGTCGCTGTCCCAGCAACAGCAACAGCAGCTGCACCACCGCACCTTGTCCACCGCTTCCTCGTGCAGCGCCCAGCACAAAAGTGTGACCTTCGGCCAGCCAGCGCTCGACTGCGGCAACGGCAGCGGAAGCGGTAGCGGGAACTCCTCCAGTGGCAGTGCCGCAGGAAACGCTGGAACCCAACCAATGGCGGGCAACATGAAGCACGGTGAGCACACACAACTAACTATTCATCCTCCGTTCCTTTCCTATCCCAGACTCATATTAATTAGCATATTCATCGGTCATTTCCTTCGCAGGCAAATCTCAGGAAGACGTGTGCTACGTGGTAGCCAAGTATGACTATGCGGCGCAGGGTGCCCAGGAGCTGGATCTGCGCAAGAACGAGCGCTATCTTCTGCTGGACGACTCGAAACATTGGTGGCGCGTCCAGAACAGCCGCAACCAGTCCGGCTATGTGCCCAGCAACTATGTGAAGAAGGAGAAGCCCTCGCTCTTCGACAGGTGCGTCACGTCCGATTGCTGGCTTGAGAATCCTCCGAGAGTCGTCCCCTCAAAACTAAACCTAAGCGTTCTTCTTGCTCTGATTTCAGCAGAATTAAGTCCTCTATCTGTAGCTGTATCTGTATTGTATCTGTATCTGTAGCCGTAGATGTATCCGAACCGGGTTCAAGTTCCCGTCACTCACTCCTCCTTTTGCTTTTGCCTTTGGTTATCGTAACTGCTTTCGGCTTTCGGCTTTCGTATTTATGTTTTGTTTTTATCGAAACAACAAATTCGTTTTGCTTTCGTTGTCTGCCGAGCCCCTGCCCTGCCCTGCCCCGCTCCAGCCCCCAGCCACAGATCTCTACTAACACCCAAACCGAACTAGGGCTAGACTAACCCCACATCAGTTCCACAAGTCCCATACCCCTTCAAGTCTCTACAGATTAAGGTTCCTCTCAAACTTAACCAAATCGATCTCTCTCTCGCCCTCTGATACCTCTGCGTGCAGCATCAAGAAGAAGGTGAAAAAGGGATCTTCCGGATCGAAGACGCTGCCCAATTGTTCGCCGTCGCGACAAGTAGAGAGTCCAACCATGTCACGGCGACTGCCACCCGATCCCGCCGATGCCATTGGCACGGCTGTCGTCAAGTACAACTATCAGGCCCAGCAGCCCGACGAACTCTCGCTGACCAAGGGCACGCGCATCCTCATCCTGGAGAAGTCCAACGATGGCTGGTGGCGTGGACAGAGCGGCAACTCGGTGGGCTGGTTCCCCAGCAACTACACAACGGAGGATTGTGATAACGATGGTGAGATCCACACCTACGCCATGGCCGAGAATGTGCTCGATATTGTGGTGAGTGGATACTAACAGTCGGGAGAGGATCTGGCATAAAGTGAGATGTTTTCAACACGTTTTTTAGGTCGCTCTATACAGCTTCACGTCGAACAATGACCAGGAGCTGTCGTTTGAGAAGGGCGACCGCCTGGAGATCGTGGATCGGCCCGCCTCCGATCCGGACTGGTACAAAGCTCGCAACAACCAGGGCCAAGTCGGTTTAGTTCCACGCAATTATCTCCAAGAGTTGAACGATTACCTGGCCACGCCCTATCGCAACACGAGTGCCAGTGCCAGTGCCGGCAACGGCAATGGGGGCAGCAATAACGGAGCCGGTGGAGGCGGCGGCGGCGGTGGAAGCGACTCCATGGAGCGACGCAACGAGGGCAACAAGGCGGCGGCACAATCCTCGTCCGGCCAGCCCATAGAGCGTCCAAACTTGGCGGGAAAGTCATGGTACTATGGAGCAATCACCAGGAGCCAATGCGACACGGTGCTCAATGGCCATGGACACGATGGCGACTTCCTCATCAGAGATAGTGAGACTAATGTGAGTATTATCCAATGTGCAGACTATCTTAGGAAAGAGCTCCTTTTTGACGTGTATATCTCTGCAGATGGGCGACTACTCGGTTTCGTTGAAGGCACCCGGACGCAACAAGCACTTCCGCGTGCACGTGGAGCAAAACATGTACTGCATCGGTCAGCGCAAGTTCCATTCGCTGGACCAGCTGGTCGATCACTACCAAAGAGCGCCCATCTACACGAACAAGCAGGGCGAGAAGCTGTACTTGGTGCGGTCGCTGCCCAAGGCCAATGGAACGTAAACTGGAGCTAGGGACCACCAGTAAAGTGCGGAATCTCAGCATCCACAGCATAACCAGCAAACACCCGTATTCAGCAACACTCAAAGATTATACCAAGGCTAACTTGTAGGCAGCTCAGCAGCTCAGTGCGCGACGTGTAGTTCAATGTAGTTTGGTTCGCGGTTCACGATTCGCGGTTCGGTTCCGATTCAGTTTGGCTCAGTTCGGATTAGATCAGACAAGCGTGTGTATATAGATCGGTTGGTTCTACGCGACCCGTACATATGGCCACGGACAAGGAGAAGGACTAGGACCTCGACCTCTTTTTGTACTTTTATATAATTAAATTAACTAAATTACCGCTTAATTATCGCATTGGCTATGTTAACGAGGGACGAATAACTAAGAAACTCATCGCATTCGATTCGGTTCGAGCAATTCTAGATGTCAACATGCAATACATTTACATATTTACATATACCATACCATGTGCACATATTATACTATATTCTAAAGCAAAGTTGTAGCAGAGACTAATGTACACAAAGGGAGGAGATCGCTTTTAACCAAACAAACACTCGAACATGTAATATGAGAATATGAAATATGATATGATGTCTATTATCCGTGCGCATACCGTAGGCATACTGTGTGTACGATCGTAACCAAATCCGCAGACTTTGATCTCGCGTATGTACATACATAGGTGAGAAACAGAGCCCCGATCCTGGGCTCCAGGACACTCAACCCACACACAGCCAGAGTGAGGATCGCTCCTACCAGTCATTTTTGTTATTTAACCATTAATTATCGAGTACGACCACATAACCACGCAACACAAATTACAAATGATATCTCCGATAATTATAAACATAATCTTAATCGTTTGCTGGCGCGGAGAGCGGAAAGAGCAGCTAGGAGCGGAGGGCGGCGTATAAGCCATACTTGTACAGTTGATGCAATTGCTTACCTACAGGCACTCTCCTCCTTCATCTCTAGACATTATTTGCGATTTACCACGTACGACTTACGATTACGCAGCGATTCCAGCTTTAACTACGACCCTTTTGTTTACTATTATTATTGTATTATTATTTTGTTTTCCTCTAAGTTTACGTTTACGTTTATTACTATTATTTTGTTTTTATTTTAGACTTAGGAAAGTAAATTAGCGAAGGAGGGAACGAAATGATAAGTAAAAGAGATAGGAGCGGAGAGTAGAGTGGCTGCCAGTTGAAGGACTTTTCTTTTTCATACGCGAATTTTTAAATTATAAATCTATATTATTATACGAGTACGTAAAGCATAAAACTTAAATAATTTATAATAGTAATTCAAGACAATTGCTAAACAACCAACAACTAGTACTAAAGACGAAGAAGAGAACAAACTAGAAATTATACCGAAACGGAAATGAAAATAAAAGTACATTCAAATAAATCCATAAAGCGAATGTGTACTTACTTCAGGGATGATGGGAATCGGGAGTTGGAGAACTTCTTAAAGACCTATGCTTATCGCCAAGACCACCGAAACTTCAATTCCAATTACTGCATACTTCTTGGGGCTTTCACGAAAAGTCCTTCTCCGAATTCTCATTTCGCACTAAAGTGTAGTTCCTTGAAGTATGCCAATAATTGCAACGAATAATTTCAAGGCCTTCGCATTATTCAACCCCAAATACCGACAACTATCTGGAAAGTACTACAACGATCACAAGGGAGTGGAGTGAGCAATTAATACCTTATGCTTAGCGTTCTTATTCGTTTTATTGAAAGTTCGTAGTTTAAATATAACTTTAAGGCTTCGATAATGTTTGACACGTTAAGGCTAAAAATGGAAAAATTCTTGCTTCTTATCAATGGACAATGGACATGGACATGTGGGGTCATGGATTCGATTCTGTTCGGCTGGCTTAGTTGGATGGATGGGTGGATGGGTGGAGACAGTGGACTGGGGTTAATGACGGGCATGACACAGAGCTTACAGGTGACAGTATCTGTACAGTGTCTAGCTATCTCTGCATGCCCGATATCGCACGTACTCCGCGATATAAGTATATATATCTTAGCACTCGAACTGCCAACTATATTTGCAAATGAAAATTAAATTTTGAACTCTTTAGATTTTCAGTTTCTGATTTTCTTTTGTCTTGAGTTTTTATTGTTCTCAGCATTTTTCAGACTTTCTCATTGTTTCATTTTGGTGCATTTTCCTTTAAACTCCCCAGTGAGTAGAGCTTGGAAAATGGTTATCAAAAAAGAAACTTTCATCCCAACAATCCAATTCTGTTCCATCTGTTGATGAAATTTTAGCACTATCAAAATAGGTGGACAATTCATCAATGATGTCTTGTTAATTGCATTTTAAATCATTGGATTGAAACCTCATCCTCCCTATATAATTTCCTGTCCCAAAAACAGCAACATAAGCGGCACGTCTTCCAGTCAATCTGTTATTTTGAGTCACAGAAAATCGATTAAAATAAAACAAAAATAAATCCTGTGAAATATCTTGCTCTATGAACCCTGGAAAGTTTGGAGAAATGATCTGTACAACTTTGTTCAAGGAAAATTTAACTGATGTGTACACGCTGCTTAACTTAAGAGGAACTCCAATCAAAGTGAAAATATTCACAGAAGATCCTTATCTAAATAGCGAAATATTCTGGAGATTTTGGAGAATCTACAACCAAGCTCTTTTTAATTGACTTTCTGTGACTCGAAATATCAGATTGACTGCAAGACGTGCCGCTTATGTTGCTGTTTTTGAGGCAGGAAATGATGTAGAGAGGATGAGGATCTTTTCAAATCCAATTAACAAGAATACATTTGACATGGAGAAAAGAAGAGCCCAGGTCTTTGCAAGCAACAAACTTCCGGATGTTGACATTCCAGCAACTAGGGAGTCTGAAGCCCTATATGGCAAGTCCGAAGATAAAACAAGAAGCAAATTCATTAGGTACAAAAGCATATATATCCATATTCTGTATCTGTATCCGTATCTCTGTATTCTGTATTCTGTTTAGTTTAGTACGTGTTTATAATATATAGTTTTATAATCTTATTAAGGCCACACAATCAATAACTGACAGAAGTCTTAACCGCAACGCAAAGTGCCAAGGAAGGGACAAGTACGAGGGCAGGCGACGAGGACAAGCTCAAAAACAAATAACATAGAATACGGCTCGAGATTTGGGCCAACTGCATCCGCCACTTGGATTTGTTAGTTAGTAGTGTGTGCACGTTAGTCAGTGGCTAAAGTGTCTGTGTGGGCGCTTAGTACAAGTAAAGAGAGAGTTCTATGGAGGCAACGGGTGTAAATACAAATATCCGTATCCGTATCCGTATCCGTAAACGTTAGAGTAGAGTTACCATGTAAAAGAATATATCAACGCCCGCCCCACCCCAGGAGCAGCGTCAGCGACGTGGAGCGCCGAGCCTTCGGCGTGTACATATTTGAGCTATGTACACAGAGAGTGCTCCTCTCCGGCGTGTATTATGTATAATAAAGATTAACGCTATTGTTCGTAAAATGGACTAATTTCGGTTCGTGGTTCCGCTCCCCAGGCAGTTCCCGCTCCGTCCGGTTCCGTCTGGCTCCTGTCCTTTCTTTTGTTCGCTGGCTCAGCGCCTCTGCCTCTGCCTCTGCACCTGCACCTGTACCTGCTGCACGGCGAGTGGCGGATTCTCACGGCTTGTTGAGTCTCATAAGAATGGATTGTTGGTGTTCATGGCGCCGCTGCTGGCCTGTGGGGTTAAAATAAAGACAGTGAGTAAGCATCGATCCAGACCCGTCTAAAGGTAGTCCACTGACTAAACTGGATAGGGGAACGTGACAGCAAGTCCTGCTCTTCTCCTGGATCCGTCAGTGATTCATGGGTAGCATACTCACTGCAAAGGGATTGTTGACCATCACTGGAGCGGGCTGCATGCTGCCGAAGCCACAGCCATTGGGCAGACCCTGGGAGATAGCGAAGCCATTGTTGTTGAAGTTGAAGAAGCTCGCCTGGTGCTGCTGCTGCTGCTGATGGAGCTGCTGCTGGTGGAGGAGGTGTCCCATCTGCTGCTGGGGACTGCTGCCATAGGCATTTGGTATGAGCGTCAACTGGCCATAGAGATTCTGCTGCTGTTGCTGCTGTTGTTGGTGCTGGAATGGATTCACCACGTGGCTGCTAAGCTGCTGTTGCTGCTGCTGCTGCTGCTGCTGTTGGCTCTTGAAGGGATTTGGATTGTTGTTGAGGGCTGCAATAGAAACCAATTAGTTGAAAGCTGGCAATGAGAGCTCTTGAGGGACTCACCACTGCCAAAGGCATCTATGGGAGCATGCCCATTGCCATTCGTGGGCTTGGGCGGCTCTGAAGCGCTGGCCTCGCTGGCCTTTAGCTCGCGGAGCTGCTCATCAAGGTCCTTGAGAGCGGCGTATCGATCCTCGCTCGGTGCCAGTGCACTTCCGCTCTTTGGGGGACTTGCCGTATGGCCACCGTTCTGCAAGGGAGCGCCTGCAAGGAGCAATGCGGGATTGAGTTAACTCAGCGCTGGTGGGGACTACGTATATTTCAGGGCATGGATCAAACATAAACCAAACGAAGCATCAACAAACAAAGAAGGATCGAGCCAAAAATGCAACGCAAAGTTAGTAACTCGAAAACTCAACTCAAACGCAAGGCAAACCCAGGACGAGGACTTACTCCACGTAAAGAAATCATGGAAATTGGCATTTAAGATATTCGTTTCTTGATCATCTGCCGCCTGATCTTCGCGGGAGCTGCTCGAAATGGAGCTGAACAACATATACGAGAAGGAGGCGGGCTTCTCTGGAGGATTCTGATGCTGCGACTGCGGCTGCTGCTGCTGCTGCTGATGGTTCACCAGGTACGGCAGGAAGGGATTCGAGGGCGAAAGGGGCGGCGGCTCCGCAATGCTGGAGGAGTAGGAGCGAGGACTACTGAAAGTGGAGTAACTCATTGCCTGCTGCGACTCCTGCTCCTGATCCCGCTCTGCCTCTATCCGCATCTCCTCCTGCCAGAAGTTCCAGGCCAGCTCTGGTTCTTCCCGGACGGTTGGCAGTGGCTGAGGAGCTGAAGCTGGAGCTGGAGCTGGAACTGGAACTGCAGGTGGTGCTGGTGGCGGCGACGGCTCATCGCAGTCGTCGAAGGGATCGTGGAAGCCGCGCCTGCTCCAGTCGCTGACCCAATCGTGGAAGGATGTTGTCGCTGGGACCAGCCAAACACACAGAGAGAGATTAGAGAGAGTGGCTGTTGGAGGAGGGTCTCATGATTTAGTGGACGCGGTGCTCGAAGTGGCAGGAGAGCGAGACAGGCGCGAAGCTAGCTGTGGGAGCTACAGGAAGCCGAAGCCATGGCATTGCTGATGACTCAAGCAGCGGGTGCAGCAGCAAAGGAGTGTAAGTATGGTGATCCTTCGGGCTTACAAAATGTATCAGATTATAATGAGATAGTAGTGATCTCCACTTGATTCTCAAAACAAGTCATGCGCTCTAAGGACTCGGAGCCCGGTAACTAATATAGTATGTGGTCAAGGTGTAATCAGCGATGTGCATGTTTCGTAGCCAAAGGAAGAGATTTCGAGGAAAAGAACTGAATACTCTTGAGAGGCGGCTGCTTAAGGGAGGAGAGTGTCGAAGGATCAAGGGTTCCAGCTCGGGTTCCACACTTACCCACTGCATTGAAGATGGGCGCATGGTCAAAGTCCGCAAAGTTCTCCGCGCCCTGATGTCCACTGCCATTGAGGAGCTGCTGCTGATGCTGCTGCTGCTGCTGCAATTGCTGCTGCTGCTGGAGATGAGCTGCCCGGAGGGGCTGCACCTTGGCATAGCCATTGCTAGAGCCCACCGAGGAGACCGAGGACACGGCCGGCGATCCCGCCGAGCGGGCAGACGTCGCATCGAAAATGGTGGCCGAGCCAAAGTCCGCCACGAAGTCAGAGTCCGCGCCAAAGCCATTGCTGGCGCAACTGCTGGTGTCCGACAGGGCTCCCGTGGACGTGGACCCGGCACTGTTCAGGCTGCTCAGTCCGCCTCCGTTCAGGCCGAAGGCTTCGTGGTTGTTGTTGCTGCTGCTGTGGTTGTGGCTGTGGTGGTGCTGCGGCCGGCTGATCGAGGAGGAGGAGGTGGAGCTGGAGGAACTGGCCGCCGCCTTCTGCAGGCCGTTGGCCGCCGTGCGCTGGGCGGCCGGCGGAGTCAGGTGAATGCTGGCATAGCCGTTGTTGTGGTTGTGCTGGTGGCCATTCTGCAGGTGACTGGGATTGGCCTGGACTTGGGCCTGGGAGTGGCTCGGAGCTGACTTCAGGTTGACGGCATTGGCCAGAGACTTGAGCGGGCTGGCCGGCTCCAGGTAGTAGCGCTTCCTCTCATACTTGTCCACCATCAGCTCGCGCTGCTCCTGCTGGTGGGCAGCCCGCTTGGGATCCCACAGTCCCAGCCAGGTCTTGGCACACAGCTCGTTGCCGTGCGTGCGCAGGAAGTCAATCTCGTCCTGGGTGAATGTGGCCATCGATATGGATTTCACCCGATGTGGTGGCGTCAGGCCGCGTCTGCAAACGGGAGGGGAAGGCAGGAAACTTAAATGGAGATTGCAACTTCATTTGGGCTAGTGATTGCGCTCTTCTGTGGAAATTGCTCAAGACTTCCCCCTCACTCGCTAACGCCCATTTCCCCGCACTTGGAGCTGGTGGACAGGTGGTGGTGGCTTCTGCTGACCCACTTGGGCCCCGAATGACCCGGCAAATGGGCGTTCAATTTCAGTTAACTGCGCAAATTAATTGCGCTGGCCTTGGGGCGCCCGACAGCAATTGGAGCACTTGGAGCATACTTGGAGAGTGGCCAGAACGGCATGGAAAATGAAACCCATAAACACAAGCCGGGGAGGCGGAGGCGGAGGTGAGAGTTTGTTTTTCCAGCAAATTCGACTCGCCCCGACGGCTAATTTCGGTTTTTCACGAGTTTCCCGATACAAAACGAGTCCACGACGAGCGGCAGAAGCAAAAGCAAAAACTTGGTAGCAACAACAGCTCCAACTTGGCCACAACATGGCAACAGCAACAGCAACAGCAACGGCACCGGCAACGCCAATGATGGCCAAATATGCATGGCAAGAGGAAGAAGAAGCTGGGGCCAGAAACTGGACGTTTCACATGAACGCTCCACTGGCTTCGGTTGGTCGCTGGCTCGGCTTGTTGGCTGCTAGTTGCCGCTGGCTGGCCGTTTGTTGGGAGCCTAACTGGTTGCCGCTTGGAAAACAAGCTATGGTTCTAGGAGGCAGTGGGTCTAGCGAATCGGAGCTACCCTGTAGCCTTGACTCTTTTGGAGATACGAAAGAAGAGCAGTGCCGGCCACAGCAGTTCTCCCTAGGTACGTGAGACGTTGGGCCTGTGCTATGAGAGCTCTTGGGATAGGAGCTTCAACTGCTCAAAACGGATATAAATGTATGAGAAATTAACTCTATAAGGAAGGGAAGAGATTAGAGAGAGACTATTTTCATGTACGTGTGACGTTGTGCTCTATGGTGTAACAGGTCGTAGGATCCTAGCTTACTTATACTTTTATACTTATATTTAAGAGTGATTAAATCAAATAACTTGACAGAGAAGAAGGCCCCTTTTTAGGGTCATTATATTCAGCAATTCAAGGAAAATATTCCCACTCCATTCGCCATTCACCATTCGCCTAATACTCCCTCCAATCCCACTCCCACAGGGTGTCGGGTGTACAAGGCTTATGTGGCGCATGCAGCGAGTGTTCTAGAAGCTGCTGATTGCTGCCTAATGGCCTCCGAGCCATCTCTGGGCTGAGAGGCGAGCGGATGAGGTCCTTTGTCTTGCCGTCTCGCGTCCTTCCCCACTCCCAATTCAATTGTGGCTGTGAAGTGGATTCTGAGGGGAAAACAGAGGGGCAGAAGCGGAAGTCTCTGAGAGCGCTACCAGCGAAAGACAATCAACTCTCACTCGGCGCGAAGTGGATCGAAGTGGGGCAGCTAGAGCTCCGCCTCCTCCTCCGATAGCGGCTGACCCATGACCACCGGAGCGGACCGGAGGCAGAGCTCAGAGCAGCTGAGGAGGACGACTTCCGTCGGCGGCTAAATGATCTGTGAAGCTGCCCCGAGCGGAAGCCAGATGCCGCAGCAACAGGAGGTTGCCCGTCGACCTTACACGCCATGGAAGCCGCAGCCGCTACACAGCCAGAAATGAGTTCGGCCTGGAAGCCAGCATAATCTTATCGAAGAGCACTCGAAACTACAATTAATCGCAATCTATTGTGTTGTTTATACCGAAAGTCATTACTTCGGGCCCTGATGATGTTGCACTCGAAATAAGCAGGACAATGTGGATTTACTCAGGCACTTAAATATGGATAGCATGTGCTTAATCACAGATTAGGCATCTTAGTTCCTTTTCACATCAGAGAGTCTTCAATTGCAACGCCCAATCCGAGTCAGCGAACCTCGAGTCAGCGAGCCTCGCATTTAAATGCCGAGATTTGCCTGCTTAATTTATGCTGCTCCCAATCCTAGTCCCATTAAAATATGAAGCCGGCTTCGGCCGGATTAAGGCGGTCGTTGATGGAACGTGACGTTGTTTCTCCCCGTGCGAGAGCACCACTCACTCACTCACTCAAGTGGTGCAGTCGTCCGAGTGGCCAGGGAGCACGCACAGGCGGTTCGTTAGAGGCTGCGGGGGTGGGACGCGAGGCAGCTGGCTGTGAGTGGCAAGGCAGAAACAAGAAACTGCAGCCGAGAGGCCGGGAGGCAGGGAGACCGAGGCAGTGGCAGTGGCAGCGGCAGCAGGCGCAGCTATTTTTGAAAAGCCGCAGCCAGCCGCAGCCAGCCGCAGAGGCGGAGAAAGTGAAAGTTGCTGCCGGTGGCAGAGAGATGGCGGCGGTGGCATTAGGCGGCCCGACCACGCCCACCGTTTACGGCGTGCATTTGGAAGCCACCGACTGGCAGGGAGCCCCAACCCGAGCCCGAAGTAATTGACAATCACAGCCAGCGTAATGACTGCAAATTTCCAGGCAGCTGCTGCCTTTGTTAATGCGATAAAAAACCCAATAAACGAGAGGCAAGTGGGAAGTGGGAAGTGGGAAGCGGCAAGGCGGCAGGTGCTATCCCCAACCTCTACTTTTATGCGGTTCTGGGAAATAAATTACTTAGAAGCGAGTTACGAATGCACTGGAAGAGATGAAGAAGCCAAATCTAATCTAAATAACCATGAAAATCAGAAGTATTACTTATAATCCAAGGCCCAGAAAATACTCATAGTAGCCTTGGTAGTCCCTATGTATGCCTTCACACCTTCCCCAAACTGAACCCGACTTTGGCTCCTAATTGTTGAGACCTGATTCCAGTTCGCAGATCGATTAAAGGATGCGCGGCTTCGTTTATCTGGGTCCCAGCCAGTCAGTCTCCAGCGCTTTCAGTGCAAACTGAGGCTCCCTTCTTGGCTGTTCAATATTAGCAGTGCCATGCTAATTGAGAGGCGAACGAGCACTCCTCGCCGGCACCCTGTACTCCGCACCCACTCCCCACACCCATTGTACACTCATCAGCGGCGCACTCTGGCAGCAACGAGAGCCGGAGAACGCCATGCTAATTGGGAGCCAACAGCAGCAGCGCTGAAAACTGGATTCTGACTCGGAAAACTGTGTCACACCTTGGTGAGGTCATGGCAGGGGCCAAAGGGCAGAGGGAGCTCTGATCTCGGACTCAACTCCAACAGCATTATCTGCCTAGTTCTTATCGATAGCAACAGTTTGTAGAACGACAATGGAGCCGAGTGACTACTAGTGAAATCTGCTTAGCTTTAATATTTAAACTTAAAGCCCGAATATCTGTTTCAAATTCCCATTAAATCTTTATATAGGGGGTGGGCTTTGAGAGCCAAAGTGAGCTATTAAGGGTCTTGAAATACATTCAACTTAAATTTATATTTTGTAGCCGTTTTTCTAGTATCTGGTGTTATTTACACAGCTTTGAATACCATAAATTCCGATTATTACGCTAACAAGCTTCACCAGTGATTGACGTCGCCCCAAGATGCAGTTTCGGCTAATTGTGCGACTTCATGTGAGCTATTTTGCGGCAGAAGGTTACAACAGGTGTGCCAAGTCACCTATGCCAAGTTGTGGGACACCCTTGTGACACACATACCCCTCCTGGCCCGGCTCCCTTCACTCGCTCAGTCCCGCCATGAGAGATCTCGGCTCTCGGACTCGGATCTCGGATCTCGGATCTCGGTGGTTTCGGTTTCGAGCTCCGTGCTTGGCACAAGTGGATACAACGAAAATTAAAACAAACACAGACAGAGACAAAGACGGAGACTGTAATGCAGATAAACAAAAAGCTTAGCTTACAATCATCGCAGACACACACTCTGGCGTTGGCTACAAAAGTGCAAAACTTGTTTTGCGCATTTTGCGCACTCAGCGTGAATAGAAAAACACAGAAAACGAAAATCACTCGCCGAGAGACCGCTCCGCTTCGCCCGAAACAAAAACAAAAGTTGGACTCGAAGCCCGAAAGCAACAGCAATGTGCACGGATAGACTCACACGAGTGCAGGGAAATAATGGGTACAATGAGTGCGAGTACAGAGCTGAATCGGAATCTGAATCGGAATCGGAATCGGACCTACCACATAACGTTTAGCTGTGAGGGAACACTCGGACCTACACACGGGGCTTTGAGTTGTGCAAAAAGCCCACAAAATAAGCGAAAAAGCAAACACTGCGAAAATACACAGCTAAAGGCAAGAGTAAATAAAACACCGCAGAAATTATGACAATAAATAATAGCCTAAGTATGCGGCAAGCACCTCCACACGTCGAACTTTTGGATCGGCTGAGGCAGGCCACGACCTGGCTGATACCCTCTCCCAGGAAAATCGAAAACCCATCCAAAGCTGGCCCAAACATATGGACAACGCAGTTTCCTATCAGCGAGTCGCCGATTACTGATGTTTTTTATTGACGCGGCGTTGATTGTTCCCTTAGACACATACTAATTAGAGCTATATATTTCCTGCACTGATATGTGCTCAATGAGCACTTGCATTATTGGCCATAGAGTCTTCCATGAATTACTCGCACAGCAAGTTCCTGGTATTCCCCTCAAGCAACACCCCCTGCGCAGGGAGGGGCCCGCAAATAATAATAACAAATAGCATTTAAAACGCGAGACACAAAACAGAGGCAGAGACCGAAGCAGAGCAAGAAATCATTCTACGCAATTTCTTCGGGTATTCGGTATTCATAGCATTTCTTTCTTCTTCAGCCCCATGAGTCACGGGCTGTCGGGGTTCAAGAGCGGTGCCAATTTCAGCGGTTCCACTGCACCTACATATATGTGTTCCATTTATATAGGGTATATGGTATATGGTATATGGTATATGGTAGATGGTGATATATGGGCAGCAGACAGAGCACATTCACTCCGCTGGGCCTGAGGCCTGAGGCCAGCGAAGCAATTAGTCAATTTCCGAAGAACCCCAGAAGAGACAGGGTTTCGAAACCCAAGGGAAACTGAGTCTGAGTCTGAGTCGGAGGCTGAGTCGGAGGCTGAGGCTGAGACTGAGACTGAGGCTGAGACCTTGCCCCGAGTTATATAGACGGAAGGTGAAAGACCTCTGGAACAGTTATAAAGGTTAGTTTATGACCACTCCTCGGGCTAATTTAATATTATTTTCTCTCTGAACCAAACAATTTCTAAGGTCGGAGCTCTTAGCGCGGACACTTACGACATCCAGTGAGGGGCCAACCAATAAAATGTTTGCATCCAAGATACCATCAATTCACGCTCGAATCAGTTCGGAAATTGAAAACAAGTCAATTTATCATTTTCTTATCAATTTGCTTTGTCTAAATCACTTTTAATGCCTTCCTTAATTCAATTCAATTGATTAGGAGCCTCAATTGAAAGCATTTTTTATTTATTAAGTGTAATTTATATCAGAAATTATTTAGGCTTTATGGAAGGTTTGTGGAACGGGCACTTTCTTTTCGCTTTTCCTTTTATATGATAAGGAGTCGGGAATGGGATTTTCCCTTCCTAAATTCAGCATTTAAAGTTCTCTAATTGAAGCTTCATCTGGGGCCTTGGCCAACTTACTGCGTATGAGAACCTCCCTTGGAACTCTTTCAATCAAAGGCCACTACTCAATGGATCAAAAGGCGACCGCTGACTGATGGGTGATGAGTGCTGGTTCTGAGTGGTGACTGCTAGCTGGCTGGCTTGAAACGCGACTGTCGCCAGAGCCGCCGGAAAAGTCCGGCGGAATGCGTTTCAGACAAAGCGGAATTCATGCAAATTGCGCCGACGGCGGCGACAAGTGCGATAAGTGGGAGTCAAGGGGCCGATGGCGTACCAGTAATTAATGTTAGCACGGAATAGGGAGTGCGAGTCGGATAACGCCCCCCAGAAGTCTCTGTGGACTCCAGAACTTCAGAACTCCAGGGTCCGTCCCCCAGAGGAGTGCTGATCAACGATCTGCAGTCAAAGGGCAACCTTAAGTGGCTCATCAGGCGTGGAGCCCCCACTTTGTTTCGATTTCCCCACTGCCGAGCTGCCGCCTCTTTGTTGCTCTTTACTTCCCATAAAGGGAATAATCTCCGCAAGGCGCCATCAAGCACGCACCGATCACAGAGAGTGTGAGTCTGAGTTTAAGCTGGCGATTGCCATTGATATTGACCTCAGGAAAACAAGAGCAGCGGCGGCATGAATCGGCGGATGAATCAGCGGACACAATGAGACGCGGCTCTGTGGGTGGCTTGTCCCTGGGCCTGTACACTGGAACTCTCATCCAGCGCTAAAAATAAAGAACGCATGGCGCTGCCTGGTCTCAATTTCAAACCGCAGCCAAGTGACACCCAAGGCGAGGTACACAGTCCGGGCATTGAATCTCTGAAGTATTTGCATATACAGTGGCGACTGGACTGTGATTACTCCTAAAAACCCTAAAAACCACAAATGTAACTGTTCGAGAGTTCAATAACAAATGGGGTTTATTATAAAGAAGATCAGTCCTTTTTCAAGATGGAATTGGGATCAACAAGTAAGAAAGATACAAGCCTCGGATGTGGGATACCCGGCACCCAAAGCTTTCAAGAAAGTGTTCCAAGGCACCTGTTGCTGGACAGATGCCCCTAGAATTTTGTCTATCTATCCTGACCAGAAATAGTTATCCCTTATGGCTTCGAAAACACTTAATTTTTCCCTTTGTCACACATTTTCGTACTAAAAACGATAACAAAGGCATTTCCCCTTGCAGTTTCAGAGCTGATTGATGGCTTCTCATTCAATTATTCATTAGATAATTGACATTATTAATTGGCAGTTCTGTGGAACATGTAACCGCCACATGTAGACATATATTGCATAGCTAATGCTCTGGAGAGACTGTACTGTACATACGTGGCCAGTATATACCTCAAGTGAGTGTGTGTTTGGCAAATAGATGAAAATTGCCGCCCTGCTCCCCTTCCATCCCCAACACAAGTGCGAAACTGACCTCGGCTCGACAAACACTCTAAGTGAGCCAAGGCTCCAAGTCTCTCCGAGCCAGAGTCGAACGGAAGGCAAAGTCCGGAGCAGGCACGTTCTATCTTCTATCTGCGACGGGGGAGACGTTCCCACGGCCAAGAGCTCTAGGGGAAATTGCGCTTCAAGGTCGCCACGGGAAGAGCGCACATCGTATAACTGGGCTTCGATCCAGTTCGTCCCCCTTCGCCTAGCCCTAGAACCCAGATACTCGCCCATTCACAACGCGAGGAAACAGGGAGAGTTAGGAACCACCCAGAACTTTTTGCCGCAGCTGACCCACAGCAAAAAGCGCTGACCCACTCTCAAAAGCTGAGTGGTTGCCCAGCTGTGGAGCATTTAATTACAAAGTTATGCCGAACCGAGCAACAACGGCAAACATTTCCACAGACGCTGCACTTTTTCCGCGCTCAGCGGGCTCTTTCCACTTTTTGCTGTGGCGACACTCAATTAGGCCAGGCCAAATGGAAGGAGGGGAGTCCCACGCACTCCAAATCCGAATCCAGTTCCCGTTCCCATTCCCATTCTGGTTCTGGCTCTCTGCTCCTCCTCCCAGCCAGGGCCCCAGAGATGTTATGTAGGCGCCGAAACGAGTCCGAGCCGCATGCAAGTGCCACTTCTATGTGGCTCTAGGAGAGTGCACTGCCAGAAATGGTTAACTTCTTTGGGCAATATAGGATGAACTGACCTCAGGGAGTTGGAAAGAGCGGATTTGCTGATGCAACTTCAAATGAGAAGAGGTAAGGGAAGCCCTATCCTATTTCCCCGGCTGTAGCATGCCAGGCATTAGGTTACTTGAGATTGTAAGGGCTTAAGAGGGTCATATATCTGATGAATAAAGTGGGTGAAAATGAATCCCATTTTGACGAGTGTGCATGTTTATGTGACTTTTGGCGCAGAGTGGTCGCCTTTGCCACTCGCTGACAGTCGCCGCGTTTGTCGCACAATATAAATTAAACTTGGCAGCCCCGAGGGGCGGGGCTCAGCGGGAGGAGGACCCTCCGCTCGGGCTCTATGAATATTTTAATAATGCCGTCGTCTGGGCCGGAGCTGCAAATTGCCCAATGAGCCTTGAGCTCTTTTCGTGGCCATGGATGCCGAATGAAAAATGCAAAAGGACCTCCGGATTTTGCCATTTGCCATTGAGCCTTTCAGGCGGAGCCCACAGAGGGGGATGCAGATTTCTCTGGACAAAGCCGCGTGGGCAGCCGGATTATGGCATCTCCTCGGCCGAATGGGACTATATTTAGCTTTCTGATTTTATGACTAGGGCGTCGAAACTTTTCACTGGAACTGTGAATAACCTACTATATAAAGAGCATAGCAGTGAGGTTTGCCAGGATTTAATTACATGGATATGAATAAGAGTGCTGAGTTTTTCTTGAACTGGGCTCGGACATTCGTATGATATTTTTATGAGACACATGCCAATGCTATTACGTGAACCATTTTACATCAATTTATTAGATAAATGAATTAATTGATTAACAAATAGAAGCACTTCAGTTATGGAAAATGTTGGCATCTGCGGGGGAGCATTGACAATTATTTTAATGCTCAAATTCTAATTACATTCAAGTGGGGTTTATTAGTTTTCAGTCCCACTGCTCCAGGTATAGTTCCCTCTAAGCCTTGCAAGGTTTTATAACCACTAAATGAATTTGAGGGGTCAAATCTCCCCCAGAGGGGAATCAGATCAAATTAGGCAACTTTGGTAGCATTTTTACTGTCACTGAGATGCGTTTAATGGGAAATATTGAGGCCCTTTAAAGAGGCTTTGCATGCTGCTGATTTCGCCCTCGATCCGATGCATATGGAGGCGACCATATGGCAGCCTCGCCCCAGGACTCCAGGGCAATCGAGGGGCACAGCGTGCTCCGATGAGAGCTGCCGCCCGATGGGAGATGGGAGATGGGAGATGGGCGGCGGGCCAACTGAGAAGCCATAAATCTCTGTGTGGGCACAGGCGCCCTCTGTTCGCTCCGTTCCCATTCCGCGACGCTCTGGCCGGCGTTCCCTCTCCCTATACTCTCGGGGAAAACTGCCGCACTCTTAATTGGCCTCTCCAGCTGTTCTGAGCGGATTGTACCCGGGTACGGGTACTCGTAGGATTTAAAGGGTATCTTGGCTGCCTACAGCCTACTCATCGTCGTGGACAAACACCGCGCGTTAAGGACTAACAAAAACAAAATATACAGAGATCGATGAGTCTTTTTAGCTTCTCCTTTCTAGTATATAGAATATTTATTATATTGACTATTTCACTCTTTAAAACCTAAAGATGGAACAAATATTTTGGTATTAGGTATCCAGCAGTCGGGGCGTTCCCTCTGGCTTTTTTGAACCCAGGGAATGGCGCCTGGTGTGTAAACTGGGGCAACCACCGCCCCGCCGCCATCAGCCCGCTTGCCCACATATTTCCGCATTGGAATCGCACTCACAGACCGAGAATCGAGAATGAGAATCCAGAAATGAGAGCTGAGAACCGAGAACTGGGAATCGAGAGCCGAATCGCCTGTCGCTCGACGCTCTGCGCCTCTGCATTATTAATAGAATCGAAATCTCTATTTCAAGGCAAACACGCCAAAACAAACACACGAGGGGCGGGGGTTGGGTTGGGAGAAGGCGGGAGGGAGGAGGGGGGAAACGAACAACGAAACAAAGGAGCCAACAGGCACAGCAATTACAACAACAACAACAACAACAACGACGACGACACCTTCCGAGAGTGCTTTGTGTTATTTTGTGAGTGAATCAAAACTGCGCAGTAATTGCCGGGTCACCCCCGCCTGCCTCTCCCCACACTGCCATCGATATCAGCTAATCCCCCCGCCAGCAGTCGGTTCCCTTCCTCTTCCTTCATCAAACTATAAGCAATTCACGAGCATTATTTCCTCAAATCAAATGTTAAGCGAGTTCGGAAAGATTCAATTCAAATCAAATCAAATCCATTCGCCTTTATTCTAACAACTGAGCATGTGAAGTGAACGTGCAGTGGGAGAAAAACTCAGGAACTTCGACTTTTGGTTCTAAATTAAACACGTGCTCATGAGTTTAATATAAACTTGATCAGTATGCCAGCTACAAGGATGTTTGGCAGCTCTAACTCTTACAGTCTCCGAGATCTAGGAGATCTCATTCATATTTCGGTTTATATTTCGATTATTAATTAGCATATCACATAATCATAATCTTGTCAAGTTAATAAATATGCTTCCAAATATTAAAATACCCCTCTAAACTGACTTAAAACAATTTCTGTGAGTAAGTACTTCGCTTACAAAATTTGTTTGCGTGTGAAAGACATTTTGCAGTTTGAATATTTAACAACAAAAGACGACGAAACACACATACACACTGGCACACTCCCGCACACACACACATATAATATATATATATATGTTTACATGTGCCCTCTGTTATTTATATTTAATTGCTCTTACGTTTTGCCTTTTGGCCGCTTTTCTTTTAGCTTTTTATTTAGTTTGTTCGTTTGTTGTTTCGCCTCTTTACGGTGGCAGGGGAAGGGAGTAAGGGGGCCACGGCTGACACCACATGGTGAAAGTGTGTGTTCCCCTCCCCTGCCACTTCCTCTGCGCCGTCAAACGCAGCCATGTTAAGGCAGTTTCATAATCGAAATTTACATATAAGCCGCCCGAGTTTGGGACGTGCTCGCCGCTTCTGTGAGCTGCGAAGCAGCCCCACGACCAAGTTGGCCCAGTTCGGAGCTGCAACTAACTGCAATGCCCCGAGAGTGCCAGGGGGAACGGGGTAGGGGCGGTAGCACTCGGTCCACAGTTCACTTGGCCGGCCGCTGACGCATCTGTTCGAGACTGCAGCCAATGACTCTCTCAGATAGAAGCCAGCGAACGCACAGCCAGGGACATGGAGGAAACCCCAGACGCAGAGCACTTATCATTAAAACCAATCATTGACTTCTGGATATATTAATAAAATGATGTACTTCTATCTACTTAAGCCACTAGCTTCAGATACCAATGGTAGAGCTCTTAAAACGCCAGTTTCTGCGCACAAATGATTCAGATTTCCACGAACCTTGGGGAATATATAGGAAATCACACATCACAAAAATGTCGAGTTTAAAGGAAGTCACAAAAATGTTTACAAAAGCTTAACAAATTGGCGATAAGGAAGGCTAGCGAGCAGAAATTATCAATGTAAAGGAAGGAAGCAAAAAACAACATTCTTTATAGAAGAAAGATGAAACCAGTCCAAGTAAAGCCTTTTCGAAGCTATTCAGTTATGGCACACTGGGAGCTAATAACCTGGGAGCGTTACGTTTGTTACCTCCCGCTCATCCGCCTAGAGTTAATGGGGCCGCTGGTATTTTTTAATTTCCCGCCTCCGCTCAATTTACATGGCTAAGTTATTTAATAATAATGGAAAAGTGCATTAGCTCCGTAACTCCATATATTCGAGTGACCACTGCTGTGTGTGCCGAGTACGCTGAGTACGCTGAGTACGCAGTGGGAGCGATGACGAAGCCACGGCCCCGCCGTCTGAGAAAGTGGCTCACAACGTAGCCACTCTGCTCTGCTCCCAAATGGGCAACTGGTGCTCGTGCTCAGTCACTGCTTTCGCCTTATCTAATCGACAAGTTTCTTTGACTTTTATGAGCCAGCAAGCTTTGAACTCTTTGCCAGAGCCAGAGCCAGAGCCACAGACAAAGTTAACAGCCCCAGAAAAGGCCAGAAAGACGGAAGAGAGCAGATGGCGGCGACTGCTGCTTGATTGAGGTGCAACAATTTGTCTGCAATTGGGAGGCACTGCGGCAGAGGCGACTGAGGCGGCAGCAAGCCCAAAAATAAATTCAAGTATGCATGGCAAAAGCCGTTGGACAGGTTTTCTTTCCGCTCAGTTCCCAGTTACCATTCTGATCCCCATTCCCATTCCCGTTCCCATTCTCATCATGTCATGGCGTACTACTGCTGCCCCGCTCCCCGAGTTCCCTCCACTCCACTCCCGAGCGATATCCAAGAGGCCGGCCGGTCTGCAGCGGATTCCATATCCATTCCATACTAGGGAGGGCAGGCAAGCCGGCAACAGGGAGCCGAGCCGGAGGAGGGTCCGAACATGCACAGCAATTTCGACTTGGACTGGGTTTCATTGGCATTCCCTGCATCGCTCCTTCGTCGCAGTCACAGTCGCATTTCAGCCAGGAAGTTCGTTGTCGCCTGCTGCTGCCGTCTCCCCGGCTGCCACGCCCCTTCCTACGCTACGGTCCCCTTATGCTGCAGTACCTTGGCACACCTCTCTGGCTGCACAGGGAGAAATTAAGCCCACTGGCTTGGACGGGAATCAAGCTTGAGGAGCCTTAGCTACGCTGAATGTTGCCTGGAAGCCAGAATTTCCGACTGAGTATGGTCGAAGCTTGGTTATAGCTAGGGATACTAATGCCACGTTTAAAGCCCAAGCCACTGGATTTATTTCTCCCTGTGCACCCGTTTTGTGTCCCCGGCATTTATGCGGCTTTTCATTTACATGCCAACATTTGTTCCCTTGGCAGTTGGCAACGAGGCTTGAGGATTGAGCACTGAAGACTGTGCGGAGAGGCCAATGAGTCATCGAGGCAGAAGGGTTGGGGCAGGGCACAATGCAGGAGGGAGAATGCAACCTGGTCTGACGATAGATGGATGCGCTTGTAACTCAGCGGAGGAGCCCGCATGCTGTCCAATTGAGAGTATAATCCAATCGCAATCTGGGGCACTCACTGGCCGTGGGAGAATGGGTTTGGACCTGCGCCAGGCGGAAGCTTAAGAGCAATCATGTGTAATGTGTAATGTGTAATGTGTGTGCCCGATCCGGAAATGCGTAAATCAAATCAAAGCGCAGCAGCAGCGGAGGCGGAGGCGAAGGCGGAGTTATGACCCCAATTCGGGGATATAATGCGCGCAAATCAAAGCCAATTTGCCAAATTACTTCGGGGGGACGGCGACGACTGGGGCGGCCAAGGAGCCAAGGACACCCACAACTCAGCCCTCGCCAGGTGGTGGCCACGAGTGGGTGGCTCTTCAGAGCGACGCGAAACCGAATAGAAAGCGCCGCCGGCGAGAAGACAAAACAATTTCGTTTGGCCCCAAATGTGGCAGCCACGATGTCGCGCAATTGAAAGTTTGTCTTCGATTTGCATTTTCAAAAAGGAAAGGAAACCCAAACCAAACTGCGAAATTGTTGGAAATTGTTCGAAATTGCTTTCGCTTTCACACAAAATAATAATGGGCAGACGGCGACGGAGCCCGGGCAGGGATTGGACGTTGCATCGAGCGGAAATTATCGGTCAATCCACTCCGCTCTCGGCGGCGGCAGCGCGGCGGCTGATCGAAAATTGGACGTCAAGCGAGTTCAAATTGCTCTGGGTTCAGCCGAAAGGAAGATAAGAGGCGGCGGACCACGCAAAAGGTCCATGGCTCGCGGACTGACATTCGGTTCGATCGAGGTGACTGTCTCTGGTATTTTTACATTTATTCAAATCTATTTTTAAGCCATTTACTGTCCGTAAATGATCGCGTCAGAGTGATTGGGAATCTTCGCCATTCGGCAGACATGGAATAAGGAATCCACGCATTCTTGATAAGTCTATCAGCAGTCTTATATTATTGCCACTAATGCCAGAGAATGACTAATCAGGGGAAACACTTCAATTCGTGTGCAATCGCTGCGATGTTGATCACATGTCGGCTCGTACAAAACGTGACCGAAACGAGAAAGAAACGCACACCCAACAGTAGGGAAAGCGTCTTAAAAACTATTAATTAAGCATGGAAATGGTGTATCAGGGGTTTCTCAAGATATCAATATCTTAATTCGATTGAAAATGGGGTTTTAAGAGGGTTAAACTCTATACAGTCAATTAAGTTTGGCCAAAGTCTTGAATTTGTTAATTTTAGTCTTTCCATGTTCCATTATGGAGAGATCTCTTATGGAGTTAATTCTTCCAAAATAATCTACATAATAATATAAATCATTTTACATTGTTACAAATGCCCAAAGCAAAGCTTACAATCTTTGCTTACTACTCAAATTTACATAAGTTTTAAGGGCTCTTTCCAATAAAATCTATTACCCCCAACTAAATTATCTACTTATTTTTTCGTTGGCATAGATCAAGACCCCTTCTGAAACGGAACATTACTGTAAAACTAATGAGATAAACTCCAAGTTCTCCGAATCGGGGCTAGTCTCTAAAGTCTAGACCAGTTATCCTGCATCTCAGTAAATATAACAACTATCCCAAAGATCTTAAATGACTTGTTTGTTAAAAATATACGAATGTATGGGTAATCCCAAGTTCAACGGCGTCCTGTATAGAGATCCCTTAAGATCCTACAGAATATTCCCGAATGAAGAATCAAAACTACTGTTCAAAACTCCCATTGAGAAAGGCTCTGTAGGGTTTCCAGAGGTTATACCTTCGAAAGGTTTCCACACTGCCGAGCTAACTAAGGCGGAAAATTCACAATTCGCCGAATCGGGGTCTAGGGTCTAGACTCAATGGGATGTACTTACAGGACGCCCGAGCAGCGGGTGCAGACAAAGGAGCCGATGGTCATGTTCACGTAGGTCGGTCCCTTTTGGCCGCAGTCGAAGCACTGACGGTTGCCGCCCGTACCGCTGGCCACCAGTTCCCGCAGGGCCAGCAGGTACTTGTCGTCCTGCTTCTTGCGCACCACAGCCATGTCTGCCTCGGTCTGCTGCTTCGGCTTCTCCTTTATTCCGCTTGCTCCTTCCTTGACCGCTTCCGGTGCAGTTTTTGTTGCTGCTGCTGTTGCTGCGATCAGCGGACCTGCTCGCTCCTCCTCCGTGTCCTCTCCCTCCTCGTCTTCGGTGCCGCCGGCTAGCTGCTCGGTGTCCGAGGGCAGCTGCTCCTGGGGATCGGGGTGCTGGCTGGAATGTCGCTCCGCCGCGTAGGGCGCAAAGGGGGCGACGGCGGTGCGGTAGGAGGAGGCGGCGTGGGGCGCGGAGCTGTTGTAAACGTAAACGAACTGAATTTTGCCTGCTTTTTACAGCTACGCACGATCGAGATTCGGATACGTCGGATAACGGATATTGCCGAACGTAACTGACGTAACTCTGGTTGTGTCTCGTCTCCTTCCCTTTACGCAACTTTCCTCGGCTTGACCTTTCCTCTCCTTGCTTCGCAACACACACACTCAGGCAAACACTAACACTAACACAGCAATAATTCAACGAAACTTTTTTATTGTTTACTTAGCACTTTTTCGGTTGCGATTGTTGCATCAAATTCAATTTATTTACACTTCAGACCGCAATTGCTGCAGTTGCCACACAAACTCGTGGATTCGGTTTCGGATTCGTATTCTCAGATTCTCGCCACTTCTGCTGCTTCTTCTCTGCTTCTTGCTTTGTTTGTTATTAACACACAAACACACAGACGAACTATTAGGCACAACACGGACGAACGGGTAGCGAAAGGAAACGAACGAAAGAACGCGAACAGAGCGAGAAAATAGCGCAATTCTTCGAAAATTTCGACGTTCGAGCCGCTCGCTTTGCAACAACAACACAACAGTTCTCCGGCAGCGAAGCGGTACGTAACGTTGTTTTTGTTTAAATAAAAAGCAGGCTCGCTTGCACTTGTATTTATAGGTTTCTTCCTAGCAGTGTTGCCAATTTGGCTATTTTACCACCAGATCTGGCATTCTTGAAGTGACAATTGCGGGAATTATAGCTATTTTCCAAGCTTAATTGTAACTATTTGTATTAAGCAATATTGAAGAAATTGTGCTGCAATACTCGAACACCCTTATTAAATGGTGCAATTTAATGGACATCATAAGCTCTTGGGCCGAATTGTCCAACTGCGTGGATAAAACAGGAAATATAAAATTTTCGGAACTAGCATCATTTGCTCTAAGCGCTTTTCTCTCTTTGTCGAACGAAGAAGTGAACGGGGTCTGTAGTCAAATGAAGAATTTCAAAAATAAACTTCGATATAAAATGGTCATTCAAACAACCAGTAGTATGCTTAAAATTGATATAACCATCTTATGCCGACATGTTTGACGAACTTGATAAGTTATTAACAATAGTAAATGAAATTAATAAAAAAAAGAGTTTCACTACTCTAGCGTCTCTTTTTATAGCTAAATCAAAGTGTTCTGGCTATTTTTAGCTTTTTAGTGACCCGAAAGGATTGGCAACACTGCTACAGAATGAACTCTCTGAAAAGAGAGAGGGAGAGCGATGTGGTGAGTAACAATAACAAAATCTAGAGCTGTGAAATCGTCGATGACGTTTTCGATAAGTCGATAGGTTTTAGTATTAATCTATTTAATGTACGAATTTAAATGCAGAACGTTAAAAAACCGCTGGAATTACCTGGCCTACGGAGAAAACTACAAAATATGAATTTCAATTATTAGGTTAAAAATAATACAAACATTTTGGTAATATTAATGATATTCCTGATATAAACGGTTTAAAAGTCTGGCTCATACTTATTTTTTTTACTATTTAAGGCATCTAATCTAATCCTCTAAACGTTGCCGACTATTTCCCTTCTTGACGAATTTCCTTTTGAACGTGGCAGGTGCACTGGAGGCCGTTTCCTCATCCAGGCCACCGATTGTCTTCTCCTTGAACCGTTTGACTGGAGGCTCGGGCTCACTAGGAGAGGCGGATACCACGGGAGCAGCAACGTAGTAATCTGTTTTGGGCAGCTGCCAGTCGATGGGCTCCTCTGGGGGCCTAAAAATAAAAGAAATTAATGACGAATTCCACAATTCCAGAAGAGAACCTTAAACATGAGACCCATACTTGACCACCACTGACTGCCATTGTCCAATCTCCTTGGTGGCCGCTTCCTCTTCCGTTTTAAAGGCGTTGCGCTTCTCCTCCTTTTGCTTCTTCTCCTTGGGATTCTCCGGCTTGCGGTAGGCCTTCATTCGTTCCCGATTCACACGCGCCACCTCCTCGTCGGCGTTCTCTCGGAAGCGGCGAGACTCTTCCGCCTGCGACAACTCCTGCTGGTCCACCGCGAGCTGGTTGATGCGCTCATACTCCTCGTAGGAGAGGAAGCCCTCCTTGGGCTTCTTCCACACCGATTCGTTGGTTTTCACGTTCCAGTAGTAGGTGTGTCCCTCATCCGACTTGCCCTCGACCCAAAGTGATGCATCTGGCACGGCTGCAGACTCCGCCACCTTGCTTACGGTCACCCGTCGGTTATCCTCGTCCTCGTCGGAGTCTCCCTCGAGCCGCATGGGATCCACCTGACGCTGACGCTGAGAGTTGACGCCACTCCTGTCCGAGGTGGTGGAGGAGGCGGCGGCTGTGGCCCTCATCACTGTGTTGATGGAGCGTGCTGTCATGTCGCCGTGGGCATGAACATCCTGGGCATACGACTTCATGGCCGCTTCCTCCATTTTGCGGATCTCGGCGTCCATCTTCTGGCGCTCCCGCTCCGACTTCTCGCTGCTCCGACTGATGTCCGTTATCCGCTTGGCCACATTCAGCTTGTGCCGCTTGCCACTCTCGTGGAAAGCGACGCTCTAGGGGATTCTAGGTCATTAAGGATTCTCAATTTTGTTAAGGAGTTAGCCTTACCGCCTTGTTGTCGCTCAGCCAACATTTGCAAAAGTCGCAAAACTTCCGCTCGTTGGATTTCCAGTACTCCGTCCTGCGGGGGGATTAGTTGTAGTTAAACACAAGATAGTAGTTAATGTCCTGGAACTTACATGTTGATTTGATGGCTTCGGATTCCCTCTAATGTAGAAAAACAATATTTATTTACAATTTTGCAGCCAAAGCATTATCTACTGGCGTTGCCACCTAGGTGCAATCCTCAGGGCAGCCTAGCAGCCTATTTTCTAGCCAAATTATTTTATTAACCAATAACTTCACATAATATATAAAAGATTAAAAGGAATCTTTTGGAGAACCGGAGTCAAAAACGCAAAAACACAATAAACCGCAGCCCGCTTGTATGATTTGTACTTAATAGACATAAATGTGTGATTTCGCTAAAGAAAATTAATATTTAGCTTTTTCTAGCTGTTTTCCAATCAGCTATTTTCCCGACACACCGTCACCGCCAGATGGGCCAATTCATTGACAAGCCGAACCTAGCAAAACTTACATGTGTGTTTTTGCCTCAGTCTCTCTCGGAGATTCGTGCGCCGAAGTCACAGCTGGTCTGAACCGTATCCCTCGATCGTAAATCCCATTTTCGCAACCGTAACATGGGCCAGGCACGCGTAACGACCACTACGACGCTATCATCATCCGCGGCGATGTCGTCGCCGAAGACAAGTGAGTGCAGGAGGAGGAGCTGCGAAAGGAGGAGGCGGAGACCTTCCGCATGGCCACCTGAACCTCCGCATTTGCACCTGGAGTCCGAAGTCTCTTCTCTGGCAGCGATTTCACCAGACTTTTTGGTTTTGCTTTCGCTATGTTGCAGTCGCTAACAATGTGCAATCCCTTTCCGTTTCAGATGGCCAGGTGGACGTGGAGGAGCAGCAGCTGCTGGGCGAGAACAGCTGGGAGGAGTTCTCTATTGAGGTGCCCTGGGGCAAGGTGGAGGGTGAGTCATCCTTATCGCCTCAGTGATCGTCCCATTCACATGGCAATCTGACGTGATTTGAGCGTGACGCAGCCACTAATCTCCTATCTCTGTCGCTTTAGGGAAGTGGTGGGGCTCCCGGAACAGACAGCCCATCATAGCGCTCCATGGCTGGCAGGACAACTGCGGCAGCTTCGACCGCCTGTGCCCGCTGCTGCCCAGCGATGTCTCCGTCCTGGCCATCGATCTGCCGGGGCATGGCAAGTCCACGCACTATCCGCAGGGCATGCAGTACTTCATCTTCTGGGACGGCATCTGCCTGATACGCCGCATAGTGCGCAAGTACAACTGGAAGGATGTCACCCTGCTGGGCCACTCGCTCGGCGGAGCCCTGACCTTCATGTACGCGGCCAGCTATCCGGACGAGGTGGCCAAGCTGATCAACATCGATATCGCCGGACCGACGGTGCGCGGAGTCCAGCGGATGGCTGAAGGCACTGGCAAGGCCCTGGACAAGTTCTTGGACTACGAGACGCTGCCGGAAGCCAAGCAGCCGTGCTACTCGTACGACGAGATGATCAAGCTGGTGCTGGACGCCTACGATGGGTCCGTCGACGAGGCCTCGGTCCGGGTCCTGATGAAGCGGGGAATGCGACATAATCCTAGTCAGGACGGCTACATGTTTGCCCGCGATCTCCGGTTGAAGGTGAGCCTGCTGGGCATGTTCACCGCGGAGCAGACCATGGCCTATGCCCGACAGATCCGTTGCCGCGTGCTCAACATACGCGGCTCTCCCGGCATGAAGTTCGAGACGCCGCAGGTCTACGCGGATGTGATTGCCACGCTGAAGGAGCACGCTTCCAAGGTGGTGTACGTGGAGGTTCCGGGCACCCATCACCTGCACCTAGTGACCCCGGAGCGAGTGGCGCCGCATGTCAACCAGTTCCTGCTGGAACCCTGAGCTACTTAACTAGGAGGCTACCTAGATAGGATGTAGGATGTAAATAGGATATAGTGAATATGGCATCCACCCGGGATGCGATGTGATGTGATGTGACAGTGATCAAAGGTTTGTACCCCGTGCACCGTGTTATGGTAGAGAGAGTGCCTCCCAGGGCATTTAGTAATCACAAATAAATATATGACTAGATTGTGCACAAATTGCCATGTCTCTTTTCTCTCTGTTTTGCTAAAAACTTGTTTTGGACCGAATGTGTGAGAAAAAGCCAACCTACTTTTGGTAGTTGAACTTTGAACGGCGCGAAGTTCGTCGACGTTCGACAAACAATACGTAACTTCTTTCGGCAAAGTCATCATTATAATGCAATTCGCAGAAATACTATTCAAACATTTTAATTACTTATGGGTTCAACAAGTCATCATTAGAATGCCATTTACACATTTTGTATTAAGGCAGGCCCTCACTTCGTATAGACGTTGTGACTCACTAGATCATCAAACCCCGAAATATACATAATCCCTGTTAGCTACTAGCAAGGTCCCACTTGGCAGATAATATATCGAGATGTCTGGCGTAAACTGATAAGTTCTCTCTTCCTTAAAAGATATCAACGGATATCCTCCTTCCATTGTAATTTCATTATCTAAAGATTCAATTTGATACCCATACTTTAGTTTAATAAGCAATAAGATATTAGTCTACTTCCCCAGAAGTATTCCCTAGCGGTCAAGTGAGTTTTTATTACTCTAAAGTCCATATAATGTTATCTTCCGACTGAGACTAATATTAACAGCCGTAGTTAATTGGGGTATTTTGCTTGAAATAATGGGGTTTTTTACGATTAAGCTATTTGTATTATTATGTAAGGATTTTTCCTATGGTTAAAGGGAAACTGGAACCATTTTTGATGTTTTAAGAGTTGGTAAACTATGTATGTATGTAGTTATTGGTGTCTATATGCCTAAAATGGCTAAAGGGCTTATATACTCAACTAGATCAAGTAAACCTTCTTGTTTAGCGCTTAATGTTTAACATTAATGTGTGAGATGCATACTATAAAGGTGTTATAATCATAAGGTTTTCAAAATTACATTTAAACAATTTTTCGGGGGTAACCAATACTTTTCCTGCTGTAATAATAACCTTTGATCGGCGGGATGACTAAATAAGGCCACTCTGCCATAAAATCTATTCATTTTTTTAGGCGAGTCATTATCATCAGAATGGCTTGATTAGCAAACATAATAAACAACGTGTTTAGATAAACTATCACATCAAATGGACAGATAAGCAAGGAACTGCTTACAAAATATTCTGATTGTGTCAGTTTGTTCATATTTTAATATTCTATGTATAATTATATATCATCTTCTACATAAAACAGCAAAAACTGAAATATTTGTATCTTAAAACTTTAGAATTTAAAACTTTTAAATTTTAACTGAAAACTATCGCTTATAGCTTTGTAAAGTTATCGATTAACGATGACAAGCTTCTTGCCAGTGCTGCAAAGTAGATTAAAATTTTAAGATTTGCCGCTCACATTCTATGGGCAGCACTGACTGTCGAGCAACGTTGAATTTGTTGCTTGGCAACTCATTTGTTTACGATTTTATTTATTTATAAATTTCCCTTTATAAGGACGCAGCCCAATGGATGTGATAAAGGAGATTAATGACAAGTATCTGGCCCTCGAGGCGGAGATTGATCGGAAACTGGAGAAAGTGTAGGTTACCTTTGGAATTATGAAGTTGGAATCCCCGCCAAAATTGACATATTTCCTCCCTTAGACAAATTGAGGAACTAAAACTGGAGCGACAGAATGAAAAGCTGGCCGAGAGCTCGCTCCTCCATCCACCTGCCCCTAAGGTCCTGTCCTACGAAGAAGCTCTGCAGAGAAATTCCAATACCCTGAAGGTGAGACGGCCTCTTTTCCTTTGAATATTACCAAATATCCTGTACCCTTTGCCAGTCTCTAGAAATAGCGAAGGCCCGCCTGAGATCGCGTTCCACGTACTCTCCCGTGGAAAAACTGCTCCAGCAAGCCCTGGAAAACTATAGAAGGGAACTGGAGAGCCTCCAGGAGGGCGGGAAGGAGGCCCAAGAGAAGGAGGACGAGGAAAACCTGTACGACCTGGTCATGCAGAACGTGATCGAGGCCAAGCAGCAGCAGCAGCAGCAGCCCAAGAGCGTCGAGCTCTAGGCTATTTCCTAGGAATCCGCATACGATGTATATGTACAAAATGGTATTTGCTGTACGCTGTCTCTGGGTCTCTGGTCTCCAGCTGAATAAACACACTCCAAATGTACACACACACGCACACACGGGCGGGGCTGGAAGTGAATTGAATTGAAAAGCGAGAAAGGAGAATGGAGCTTGGAGAATGGGGTGTACGTATGCTCACCTTCCGTTCCCACTTCAAACAGTGATCAAAGTGGAGCAAACACCGGATGACGAGATGGAACCGTGCGCTTTGTTGCCATCCCCAATCACCTAAGTGCCCCGATCGACATGTTCTCCCTCGACGTTATCATCCCGGGAACCCTCTGACATCTCTCTGGTTACAAACACATTTACCTAATTAGTTGGCCATTTAATTACTTGGACATCCCCAAATCGGACCGGAGGCAGCCTGCTGACAGCCGCCACTCAACCTCGGTAATAAATCAATTAACGAGACTCTCCCTCCGGGGCGCTCGTGCCAACATCAAAGAGAAATTATGACTCTTCTCGGCATGATAAAGGCCCTGCTGCCGATGATAAGGCGGCAGGGGAAGGCGACAGGGAATGGGATCGAAGGAGACAATGCCGAACGCGGCAGGGCGGGGGACACCAACGAGATCGCTTGGACAAATATTAGATCGATCGTGTGTTGTCACTTGTCTGTCACTTGTCCGTCACACATACAGGGCCCACCCGCAAGTACAGTTGCGTCCAAGATACTATAGCACCGGGAAGATTGGTTAGAAGGATAACGAAAGTATTCGAAAGCTGCTACTAAAAATATTACAAGATAGGTCAGCTTGTGAATAAGTAGATGAGCAGATGACCTAGAGGCGCTCACTAAAAACTCAATCAAGGCTTTGAGTAAAGTGGTTTACTCTCAATATTTTAATATATTAATACTGATACTTGAAAGTCTAGATCAGGAGAGTCCTAAGAAGGCATCCTCAATCGCAACATTTGTTCTTGTAATCCCCACAGCTTATCTGTGGCATGGTCAGGCACTAAGTTTGGAAATCGGAGCCCGATACTAACGACTAACAACAAGAAGAACCCTTAAAGTCATGAGCTATACAAATTCAGATCATGATATAATTGTTCAAGGTAAATCTTGGATATTGTATATTATATATAAAGGCCGAATGAGGGCTTATTTTAGCGACTTGAAGCTAGAGCATTGGGACTTTTAAGTCCTTCTTGGCAGCACTATTGTCTTGCCCGCAACTGTGGACGCGCCTGACCGGGTCGCAGGTGAAGGGAGCCACAAGTAGGGAACCCCGCCGCTCCTCGCTGTCCGCAGTGCCTGGTGCTGATAACGACAGCCACGACGGGAATCTATTGAGACAAATTGCGGGGCGACACTTCCACTTGGCATTTCCATTTCATTTTCCTCCAGGTCGGCGTTGGAGGCTACACGTTGACAGCCGGGCCAGCGACGGCAGCGCTTAATGGCCAATACCAGGGCAGCCAGGCACTCATACCTGCGAGCGGCGGGACCCGAGTGTGAGTGCTATCTACAGAAGTATCACCCGCCTTGTGCTCCACATTTTGTGCGTTCAATATTTCATATATTTATTTGTTCTCACACACACGCCGCGAGCAGCGAGAGAGGGGACTCCTCCTCCTGCTTCTTCGCCACCTGTGCACAGGTGAGATATCGCCTATGCCGGCGCGATCGTCGACTTCGTTCGCTGGGAGCTGACGTTTTAAACTTCACCGTCAAATCCAACGATTCAGTTACGTTCCGAAACGCGACAAGTGCATATAGTAGTGCCCGCCATCAATCCGCCTCGCTCTATATAGAACGCCTCCAACCGATCTGGGATCGGGGTGCCTACGTGTAACCCAGGGACTCTCCTTCGGGGCAGCGAATTACTTGGGCCAAGGGAATGCAAACTGTGATCGTCTTTACCAAAAGTTTGTTCGTTTGGCTTAAGTTATTTTCATGCCCGAGATACACACGCCACGTGGTGGATCCGTGGAGATCGGTTTCGGTTTCGGTGTCGGCTTCGGTTTCGGTTTCGGAATTGGTTACTATTCCACCCCCAAGGAAGTCTCCGCTGGGTTGGAACTAACTCGTTTATCAACGGATCTTAGATCTGCGTACGTCACCATTAGGAACAGCAGGTGAGGATCGGAATCGGAGCAATCGGAACACCACGGATCAGACTTTCCTGGAAGCCAATCAATCCATTCGAAATTGCACAATGCCCAGTGGAAGTCGGACAGAGAGAGAGGCCATTATGATATGACACTGATACTGAGATACTGAAACCCAGTGATACGCTCCCCCCAAAGAAAGTAAAACAAACGCCACCTGGGTGAGCTCTCCCGGCTCCCGAAGCCGGTTGATTATCGATCGGCTTCCGTTTGGAACTCGGGTAGGGAGTCGGCCCCTCGGCTCCACTTGGTGCGCTGGCAAGGCGGGCATGGGATTCAATCGGAATCGGGTCGTAAAGCCATTATCACTATATTGCTTGTCCGAATTGCGGATCCCCGTCGCCACCCCAGGCCCGGGACCGTAAAATCTGATTTCTGTAGACGTGTCGTCGCTCGCTCCAAACCGATTCGATATGGCTCTGGGAGCGAGATAAGGCCCGCAAAGAGCGAGCGGGCCCAGAGCCCTTGGAGGTTGCTAAGACAGCAGGGGTAAGGGCTCGAGGGGCTATACGTGGCACCCACCTCCGCCTACACCTGACATCGAAGCTGATAAACGCGCTCGCCTGCTCGCAGTGCTCCACTTGCTCCGCTCGGTTATCAGTTTGGAGTGACAAGCGGAAATTAAAGTTGAAATCGACACGATTACTTCATTAGTTCTGTTTGGGGAAGAGCTCTGGCTCTGGCTCGCAGCTCTCAGAGCCGTGCCGGGTGATCAGAGGTCAGGACACAGTAGGCACAGTAGGCACAGAAGGCAGCAGTTGACAAGGTCACTGGAAGCCATTGATGGATTGGCTTGTCGGATTGTCGGATTGTCGGATTGTCGGTGGCCATAACTAACCAATTAGCGATTTTGCCATTCGTAGCAGGCGAAGCCAGGCACCTGCTCCTGCGCTGGATGCGGAGGAGGAGGCAGCTCAGGGCTGGGCCCCAAGGTGAAACGCAATCAGAAATATATGTTTATGTGAGCCAAGCCAAGTGCCAAGTCGAGTTAGGCCTGAAGACTTGAACCCAATTCGATCAGGTGCAAGCGACAGAAAACGGCTGAAGGAACTTAGACAAACAGAGAGGCCACGTGCTTGTTCGGAGGAGTACAGTGGGAGTCCCTTGTGAGTGACTGGATCTTCTATCCAGTTCTTATATTCCAAAAAGGAATGGGCATCTTGAGGTCTAGCTTGAAATTAAAACAAATCTATGAAGGCTCCGTCAAAGAGCAGGCTAATGTGTTTACGTGTTTAACGTGTAGACCGCAGAACCCCTTGGGATGATTTAAGGGTAATATCTTTAAATAAATAGGAAAGAGTGGACACTATTCCAAATGAAGACCTTTAACGTTCGATTTCCCAACGACTTCCAAAGGATTTCTGTTAAAGATTCTGCGACAACCTAGACTTAGCAGGTAATTACTTTATTTTCTTGTAAGACCACCCCTCTTCTTTACTTGCTCCTCCTATTAAGTTGCTCAAAGTAAACCAGACTCTCTCCAGCTCAGACCTTTCACTGTTCTTGGACGAGTGGAGGAACCCTGAGGAGATGTCATTGGATTGGACGTGGACGTAAGCGAAAGGTGTAGACGCAGACAGAGACGGAGACAGAACTTCAGCGAATATGCCAAGGTACGTCAAAAGAAATGAATTACCCCGAACTGGATTATGGGCGGGGTGCGGGCAGGACGAGCTAGGCTGCTCGGAAAGTGCTCCAGGCGGAGGCGGAGGCGGAGGCCTAGCCCAGCCCCAAGTCGCACTTTAGTGCAAATGCAAAAACTTTAGACAGGGAATCAATTGTTGTTGCCTTGTTTTATTTCACCCGAAGACACGCAACAACAATGAAACAGTCGAAAGGTGGCAAGGGAAGTGAGTGGCAGCGCGCGAGAGAGGCTAAGATTGGAGGAGAACACAGAGAGAAGTCGGTGCAATGGAAACATCATAGAAGTCCCTTGATATCAGGAAACCTTCGAGAGTTACCCTCTAGGCAAAGGTGCCTCTGAGAGCCAACGATTGATCCCATTTAGTGACCCAATCCACAGATCCTTACTTTTCCCGAAACAACCACCCAGTCTTTCCTCGCAGTGCCGAGTGCCGGAGTAACTAGCAACAAATGGGCGGGCAGTCGGCAGTTGGGGGCGCGACAGCCAGCAACCGTGAAAAGGACTCGAGGATGACAGTTATGGGTTACAAAGGCAAGGATTGAATCAAATAAATAAGCGAGCAAGGTTCTCGTCATGGAGCCCATGGGCTCACTGGGTCGGACCGGTGGGGCGGCAGGAGCGGCAGGAGCGATTTATATGGGATTCGATTCAACGGGTTGGGATGGGGTAACCTTACCACGTCCACGTCCATGTCAAGTTTGCATGCGGCTGCAGGTAATTCCTCATTTCTGCCCCCTTCCGCCCCCGCTTTACATAATCACAACAAATGAACGAGGAAAGGCGACGGATGGCGAATCTATTAGCATAAAGGCGCATAAAACGGCGACGTAGCCATTCCGGACTCGGAGCCGGAGCCGGAGACGGAGCCCACTTTGGATCCGGAGCAACGTCGTTTCAGTTGCAGAGGAACCGCGAGCCGCGATGAACGTGTGGAAGGCAAAGGTGCTAACGGAGGTGCCCTTTGGGCATGTGCTCATCGTCAGTGGACGCGTCAAGCCGCATCCCAATAAGTAGGCAATTGTTTTCTCGGCTCCAGATGCTTGGTACAGCAGGGACTTTCCGTCTTTAAACAGAATTAAAACAGTAATCTGTCCGCTTGTCTGTCCCATACCTCAAAGATAAAATAATTGTTAGAAAACTAAAGAAAAGTAAACTATAAAGTTGAGTACTTAAGGGCTGTCTAGAGCCTGCCTAGCTGGACTTTAGTTTTCTCTACAATACAAACTTTCCAAAAGATTTGGGATTTAAATTCAATCGCCAATATAGACTAATAACAATCATAAATAATTGTTTATATAAAGAGGCTAACTTAACCTTGCCAAATTAATTCTAAATTAAATGCCAAATAAATTCTTAAATTTCCTTGAACGAACGAGGGATGCAGAGGATGTAGCACTCAAATTGTTCAGTGAAAATAAGCAGATATTGGATGTCCTTAAGATTAGTAGCTTGAGAATCCAAAATGTAGAACGCTTACTAATTCAATGGGTCACGCAATGCTAAAACAATAATAAATTCGATTGACAGTATTATAAAGAATATGTTATTCAGATTCATGCCAAATCGGTCGAGTAGATCTGAGAATATAGTGTACAGCTGTGTGAAAAGTGTTTCAGGAATAAACGCAAGAGAAAAAGGAGTCTGGTATCAGTGTAAAATAATGGAAATAATTTAAATTTGTAAATGGTGATGCTTTAAGAATATTAAAAAAAGTATTACAAATATCTAGGCAGAGAAAAAAAGAATGCTTTTCAATATCAGGGTGTTCTTAACCTATTCTGTTTTGAATTAGCCATCTTAGGGGCAAAGCGCTTTGAGAACCAAAAACGTTAGATCACCGTGAATAAATTGGGCAAAACTATCCATCAAATCATTAAGAACTTTGCTGGGTCCTGGGAAAATGAGAATATAAAATATACATTTAAATTAAAAGAGTTCTCGTACCAAGTATTTGGAATATCAACTGCAAACTTATATCGAAAATCAGCAAAACTAACAATAACTAAATATTGCAAACAGAATTTCTCTCGACCTCACTGACAATGTCAATGCCCAGAACGAGAGCGAGACGGTGTTCCTCAAAATCGAGGCCAACTTCCGCGAGGGCCAGATCATTCGGAGCATGTTCCAGCCGGGCGAGGGCTGGCAGCAGGAGGAGATCAGCAAGAACTGGAAGTGCGACGGGCCGAAGAATCCTCTCCAGCCGGGCCAGACCTTCACCTTCCGGGTGGCCGTGCTGCAGCGCTGCTTCGAGATCTATGTGAACGACCAGCTGTACGGCTCCTTCGAGTTCGTCAAGTTCCCCAAGCAGATCAACTTCGTGCGGGTCTACGGGGACTTCGAGAAGATCACCCAGTTCCACCATCGCATGCTCTTTCCGCTCGTCTTCCCGCGCACCCTGATGTGCCCGGACCGAGTGGCCTTCCAGAGCGATGTGCCGCGGAGGTATGAGACGGGCACCGTGGTGGCCATGGAGTGCATCGCCAAGGGCCCACCCACCACGGAGTTCTCCATTTGCTTCCAGTGCAACGACACCGGGCGAACTGTGCTCCGGTTCCACGTCAACTTTGACCGCACCACGGTGTCACGCAGCTATCAGCGCGATGACAACAGGTAGGAGTGTCAGTCCGGGATTGGGTCAAGTTCTCTCTCACGTTGCTTTCCACTCCTTGCAGCTTCGCCCCCGACGACGAGGAGACCGAGGGCGAGTTTCCCTTTGTGCGCGGCAAGCTCTTCAAGATCGCCTTTGGACTGGGCGATCGCGCCTTCCTGATCGCCGTAAACGGCCAGTACTTCACCTACTACAACTTCCCGGGACGCCCCTTCTCCATCTCGACGCTCAAGTGCTTCACTAACGACGTGGGCGACTTCGCCGTAAGGAACTTGGAGTACCACTCCGACTCGCCGCTACTGGCACGCGTGGAGAAGCTATCCATAATCTAGACCAGATGTCTTCGTGCAATATGCTCTTGTTCAATCGTTGGCTTTGATCACTACCTTCCAGCACCAGTTAACTTCTTATTGTGAGCATCCAAAATAAAGCAAAGCCTGCCCTGCATTTCTCTTGATGCTTTTTGTTGGGAAGAGAGTCCGTCCTACGTTGTGGTTCAGGTATATCCGTAGGGCTATATATATCTCTTCAAGCTCTTCGTATCTCTTCGTTTCGGTCATTGGTTGATTTGGTTGAGGTTCCCGTATTGAAAGTCAGCACAAAGCCAATGGAAAGGTGTTTCCTTGGTTTCCTTTACAACTTAATCTGAGGAATCCTTTGGATATAATTTTATTTAAACAAATTATTGCCTTCGCCTCCCCATATTGCTCTCCTCCATCTTCGTCTGTACCTCCATCAGTTCATCTTCTTTCAGCAACTTTAGCTCTTCAGCATCAACTCGGCTCTCTTCTGGGTGGAGCTCACACACTTAGGTTAGTCCTTAAAGCTAGTTTTAGCATCGGAGCTAATCCGATCGGAATCCTCGGAATCGGGACTAGCATCCTAGACGGAACCTCCTTAATGCTAGATCCTCACTACGGAATATGTAATGTGTATATGTGGTATATATGATCCGTATGTGGATATACCGATCCTAGAAGTAGCGGAACTCGCCCTTCTTCCCCAGGTGCTTGCTGCGCATCATGTCGGTGGGGTCCGGTGACCGCTGCTCCATGCTGCTGGGATTGTCCTGGGGAAGCTAACAGGGATTAGTGTGCATTGCCTACAAGCGATTCTCTCAGCCGACTCACCCCTGGTCGCGATTTGCTGGTCAGGCCCGGACCCGCCGGCTGCTGCTGCTGCTGCTGCCCGTAGTACTGCGCTCCATCTCCGTCGCCGTAGTTGAAGGGCGTGACGATCGTGTGGGGCACGTGGGCCACCTGGCCCCGCATGTTGCGCGCCTTCCACCACTTCCTAGTGTCGTCCAGGATCTGGGGGGAGGGGAAACCGGAATTACGGGTCTAAGACCAAACTTGAAATTGGTAATTGATGAGTCTCACCTCCAAGTATTCGCCACGCATCACACTCAGCTCCTTGTCGTTGTTGGCGGTTCGGGGATAGGTGACCAGCACTATTTTCGAGCCTCCAGCCTGCAGATCTTCCAGCCAGGACTCGAGCATTTGGTCGTCGCTGATGTTCGCTCCTCCCCGGCCGCTGCCGCCGCCTCCTAGCTCCGAGGAGGGTCCCGCCCCAGCTCCCGCCCCGTAGCCATTGCCTCCGCGAGATTCCCGGGTGTGCAGATTCTGCAGACCAGCTGTGATGGCGCTGAGGGTGGGTCCGGGCCCTGGCCCATGACCATGGCCATGGCCATGTCCATGACCCGCTGCTGCTCCTCCGCCCCCCCTGCCCTCGATCGAGTCGAAGGAGAGCTCGCTGCGGGTGTTGAAGTCGGAAGCACTGATAGCTCCCGCCCGGTCTCTATCGCGCTCACGCTCCCGCTCCCTCATCCCATCGTTGCCGTGATGGATGGTGTACTTCTCGATGCCCATGCTCATGTTCATGCCGTTGCCAGAGTCGTAGTCGTCGTACCCTCCTCCGCCGCCACGACCATTGAGCCCGGAGGACACCGCCTGCACCTCCAGCCGGCGCTTGCTGACGTGAGCTGGCGGGGAATTTGGTGGCGGCTCCAGCTCGTCGTTGATCAGGTAGTCCGGCGACCAGCCATCGAGGAAAACGGGGTGGTAGGAGCCCACATCGTCCTTCCACTGATCCCGGGGGATCACCCAGGCATCGCCCAGGGAGCGCCAGAGCTCCGTCTCCTTGCTGGTCACACAGTTGATGAGCAGATTGATGGCCTCGCGGGTGAGCAGGGGATTCACGACGCGCGCCGGCAGCTGCGACTCGTAGTAGGTGTCGCTGGACGCCTCCACGATGAGAGCCAGCGGCGTGAAGAGGAAGTGCACCAGCTCGGGGGCATTGGGGTCGTGGATGTGGGCCTTCAGCTTGGCCAGCAGGTTGAACGACAGCTTGAACTTGGCAAAGATGTCCACGAACTCCTTCTCGTGCGGCGGTCGCGTCCGCAGCGTGAGCAGTCCCTCGCCAGGATCCCTCTTCTTTGACTTCCGGTTGCGCCGACGCCGCTCTAGCTCCCGAGAAGCGGCAGCCGCGTGCTGCAGCCGCGCTATGAACTTCTCGATGTCGTCGAAGCAGTGATTGAGCACGGCCACATCCCGCTCGTACTTCTCGCTGGAGGTGGAGCTGGTCTCGTCTCGCTCCGCCCCTCCTCCGACAATGATCCCGCCGTGCTCCGAGTCCGTCTCCCCGCCAATATGCGTCACATCGTCGCCGGAAACCCCTCCTACTCCTGCCCGCACGCCATACTGCTCCACACTGCTCCGCTGGTGCATGTGGTGGTGGCTCTCCCTCTCCCTCTCCCGATCTCGTTCTCGATCTCGATCCCGCTCCCGCTCGCGTTCCCTGTCGCGATCCACCCGCTGGTCCCTGTGCTGATGCAGCTCCACGCGACTATGCGAGGACGACGACGAGGTCTTACTCATCATCATGGCCATGCCGGAGGCCCCGCCGCCGCCAGACTGTGTGGGCGTGGCGCCGCGCTGCTGTGTGATCATCTTGCCGCTGCGCAGCTGCTTCAGGTCCTCAACCAAGTGGACGGCGGACACGCTTTGTGACTGCAAATATGAGGATGGGGATAAGATCAACTTAGATTCAGTTTAAAAGGCTTAGTGAAACTCACCTGGAATATGTGCATCTCGGAGCGGGAGCCACCGCCGCCGGACACAATAAAGACGAGAATGTTGTTGTACAGCTCCATGGCGTCATTGGAGGTGAAGGCGGTGGGTTCCTGGACCAGCGAGGCGGGAAACCTTTCAATGATGTTCTGAGAAGGGAAAAGGTGAGGTTCAAGACGGGGAAGTTCATACAAGGTCTCGAGAGACTCACCCCCGTTTCGTAGTCCATGATGAGCACCCACTGGTAGTCCAGGCAGAGCTGCATCTTCTGCGACCAGATGCCAGTGGTCTTCTCCAGCTGCAGCAGGCGCCGCATACCGTCTGCCGGGTAGACAATGCCCGACTCCTTGTTCACCGTAAAAGTGGCCAGGTGCTCCAGCAGGTAGGTGGGTTTGTCGTGCAGGTCGCCGTCCAACCGTTCACGCTCCTCGCCGCCGCCACTGCGGTCGTCTCCGGAGTAGTCTCCTCCCCCGCCGCCTCCTCCATGAGCACCGCCTCCACGCAGGCTTCCGCTGCTGTTCCCGGCACTGCCGCCGCCATTTGAGTGATGATTAACCATGTTTGGTCAGGGAGTGACTCCGGACTTAAGGCTCAGTTCGCAGACCGTCTAAAAAATGTTTACCAGAAAAATTGTGAAGAAGAAAGCGGAAATGCCGAGTATTTTAAACTCTGGATAGGAGCGTGGTTGCTCCATCAGCCAAGGGTACACAAACAAAACATACACATCGTCGGGGAGAAGTTTCAGTTCACTTTTAGTTGTATTTACTTGGTATCCTAGCACTAAGGAGTTTTCGGTGCCCGTCTCTGGTTCAAAACCACTTTAAATACTCCATTTTGGTTTAAAAAGTAAGCATAAATAAATAAATACATACGTATTCATTATCTTTTTGGTGATATATAAATATTTCCCTCTCTATTGGAATGAGATTACTATAAATATTTCTTATCAAAAAAGCGTTATCAAACCAATGTCCAGAATTTAAACAGATAAAATAGGTGAAAAGGCTTGCCTTTTGCTTTATAGTTCAATTATTAATAAAAAGAATTTCTTATTAGCCTCTGAGAATGTTCTATCTCCTTCTCGCTGTGTTAAATGGCAAATCATAAGTTCTTGTTGATAAATATTTAAATAAACACGTTTTACTTGAATATGTGTCGTAGGAAGGAATTTAAAAAGAGACTGGGCCTTCTTTTTTGTATCTTTAGTAAGTATTGTTTAACTGCATATACTCGAGGCCGCCGAATAAGAGTTAACAAATGCTTTTCTGGGGTGTGGCTAACATCCGTAGAAGTCTTCGAGCCAAATTAGGTTTTCCCATCATGATTTCATAGTTCCGTTGGCCAAGTTTTCGTCGGACTGCAGCCACTGCTCTGGGAGAGTGCCGGATGCCGAATTGATCGCACCGAATAAATGTGTTAAGTCACTACTTTGTACTTCTCCCGAGATTTGGAGACGAGATTGGGACCCCTTCCCTTCCCCCTTGGATACTGCGCAGCCAGTATCGCTGACTCAAACCGCATTCCACACTTCCACTAACGCTGGCACGGACACACACACTGATACACACTCCAAAACGGTCCGCACATGGCCGCAATTATTCTCAAACTTTAACATTTCGTTGTTGGCTCTCGGATCAGCGTTGGAATTCAAAAATCGCGCGCCTTTCCGCCAGACCCCTTCCCGCCGTTGCTTGTCCACATCACTTTGCCTACACAGGGAAAAAAAGGGAAGGTCCGCTATAACCATTCCCTGTCCATAGCCTTGTCTATAGAGCTGATTCTGAAGATAGCCAATCTTCCTTATGTAGTATCCAAGACTATTGACTTCCTCGGCTATCCTATGACTTAAACCAGAATTAGTTGAAAATGCTATCTTTAACGGAGGCGGAACCAGGGCTGATTTCAATTCGAAAATGTTGATTTTGATAGTACTGAGTAAATGGTTTTTACGTTGAAATTTATAAATATATTATATATTAATTATTTACACAAATGTAAATTCTAATAGTTTTGTGAAATTTACAATGTTTTTTTTAGTTCTTTTCGCGCAACGTTTCAGTTGATAATATAAGATAGGTTAATACTTTTGAAAATCCCTTCATTTTTTCCAGTGTTGCCAATGGAACACACCTGCAGAAGCACACAAACACACACGGCAGAGCCCAGATTTGCAAGCTCTCTCCCTCTCTCACTCGCTCAGCAGCACGCGCAAGACACTAGCTCAGCCGCTCCCTCGGCTCGAGTGACAGCTACAACTTTTTCGCTGGCTTTTAGGCTGGGCTCAGCTCTCAGAGACGACGTCGCATACCGGACCAGAGCAGGGGCGGGGGCATCAAGGGGGTCTGTGTACTTGCGGCAGGTGAAAGAGAAAATGCCAGGAGGGGGTCAGCCCTATCGGTCGAACGATCTTGCTCAAGCACAATAAACAAACAAAGCGAAATGCAAATAAAAAAACACAGACTGACCCACTACTACTAACTACACTACACCCCTGGCCCTCCTCGGGTCTCTTTTATGTTTTTGTTATTTACGATTTTTTTATCGTGTTACGGGGCAGTGTTATATTTAATTTTTTTTTTTCGAAGTAACTCCGAATTGCATCACGCCTGTGGAATTTTGACGGATTGTTTTCTTTTCTTCTCTCTTTCCTGCAGCAGCCCAGGGGGAGGGAGAGCGAGAGCGCGATAAACATTATTATCGCACGCAAGTAACGGCGAAAGTGTAACGCACTTGCATAAATCATACAGGCAGATACACGTTCATTCAGTTGAAGATAATTAATTAAGACCGCTGATAAGCGGCAAAAACAATTACAGCGCGCAGGAATCCCGTACGCCTTTGGGGGAATTAATGTCTCAAATAATTCAGGCGGGGACAGCACAGATCAAGATAGGCGGCGCGCTCCTGGCTCTGATCACTTGTTTTTATCTTGCACATACTTTTAAGTTTACGAAGCAAATGGGCAAAACAACAAAATAATGACGTGCAGCTCTTGGGGAAGGGGGGATGGCGAGACACCAACACCCCGAGCAACACTATTGCCGTCCCCCTCGCGCGCATGCGTGGCACGTCTGCTGTTTGTGTGTGTGTTCGTGTGTGTGTGTGCGGCTTGAAAAGGTAACTCTACGGATATTTGTCTCCGTGTCTCCTCCATCGCTCCATCTCCACCATCTCCCTTCTTTTTGACCGACCGCATTTTTTAAGCTTTCTTTTCCACCTGATTTTCTCTCTCTTCCTCTCTTAGTGCGGCGGCTGTTGATATTTTTACAAGTCTTTTCCACACACACCGACACATGGACATGGTCCAAGCCGCACACACTCTCTCGCACAGGTAGTGGGTTTTGTGGTGTGCGTGAGTGGATATACAAACTGGGAGCGGCGGCAGGTTTCGTATTGATTTTCAATGCTTTTGTTCAATTCATTCACTAATTCAACACACTCACAGGCACCAGGTATTGTATATTATTCTAATTGACCGCATTTCCCCGCTGATATGCAGGGTATTTGTGTATTCCTTTACGTAAACCGCACACGCACACACACAGGTACACTAGGGGTATCCATATCTCGTTAACATTTCGATATCATCCTCTCACTTCGCACATTCTTCTTCTAATTAGCACGAATCCACATCTCGCTGTCACGTTCGGTTCGTCTGGCATTTTTAACTGGTTTCGGTTGTTCGGTTTTCCGATTTCGGTTTTCGGTTTTCAGGGCTTGCGATCACTCGAGCATTGTTTTAATTTTTAATTCCAAACATTAAAAGTAACTGTAATAAGCCCGCTCTATGCTGCTTCTACGTCTCCGCCTCCTCCGTTTACCTGTCTTCGCTCCTTGTCTGGCTGCCGCTTTCGGTCGGGTATCTTTCTCGGGCTCTCTCCTTCTCCTTTGGCTTCTCTTCGATTTTTATTTTTAAGTCGGCTTTCTTTCGCTTCGTTCTTTTTAATTCTCCGCCCAGCCGCTTCTCACAAACAGTTTCTTTCTTTCTTTTTTGTAGTTGTTGTCGCTTGTGGAGAATAATGAACAAATAACAATAACCCCACAACGTCGGGTTTCAGTTACTGTTGTTGTTGTACTTGTTGTCGTCAAAACGCACGCGAGCGTTGTCCGCTGTTGCCGCGTTTAGTAGTACATGTCAAGTCGGTACCAGAATCAGTACTAACTGCTAACTTGGCCCACTCGCTGCGATTCAGTCTGCGTTAGCCACTAAGCGCTAAGCCAGGTGAGAGAGGCGCGTTCTCTCGCCAGGTGCGCCGGGAAGAGAGAGGCCTTTAGTACTGAGCACTGGTTCGTAGGTGGTGATATCACTACTTACAAGGGAACCACCGCCATACAGTACTTATGTATGTAATAACCTATTTTATGTGTATTGCTTTTTCTTAATCCATGCTATTCGAGTATATATTATAAGAAAAAAAATCATATTGAGTATTTTGAGAATATTTATAATAAAAATTGTATATAAGTTATACATAATCAGCTTTGTCGAAAACCAAGTGCTGCAGGTGATATACCCGGAAAACGCGAATCAAATCAGTAGAGCTGAAAAAACATCGATATCAGTATCGATACTATCGATGTACATTTTCCAAAGTCGATATTTGCATTTGAAAAGGTAAAAAGTCTGTTGGCAAATATTTTAACCTGCAAGCTTATAATTGATTTAATTTTTTTTAGGGAATATACAGTTTTTTAACTAACTAAGATATGTATACTTTCGAATCCGCGAAATTGTGTCATTGTTTATATATATTTTTCAGGGTGACTATTTTCACTAGGCCTATTCTCTCGAGACAAGCAACATGGATCGCTTCAGCGAACTGACCATCGACGAAACCAAAGAGCCGCAGATGGAATGGGGTCCACTCACTGAAGTAGATGATGTGCCAATGGAACAGCCGATCACCTCAAATCAGCGTCCAGTGCGAGCGGAAAGAGAGACCGTTACTTTAAGAGCCAGCTACTCCTCCCCGGACAAGATTCCGGATACTGTCGCGGAGGCGAAACTGGAGCTCCCCAGGCGGCAGGACATTCCTGTTAAACCTACTGAAGACCTGACCGGAAATACCGAATCTGTTCGTGATTTCAGATTGGTGCCGGGGGTAAACTCAACCTTACTAGTGGCATCTCACGCCATTCCCACATGCAGGTATAGCATCCGCAAAAAAGGATGCATATTAAGGGACGTCTAAGCTTGATTTTCATTGCTCACAATCCTTTGCTTGTATTGGATTAAATCTTATGGCTAATAATTAAAACTAATCAAAAAGAACGCCGGCTTCGAATGATCAGCTTCTCGTCTTTCTGTTGGCCTTGAGTAGCTTCGCCTTGAGAGCCTTAACGTCTACCTTGATGGCAGAGCTTTCCTTTTGAGTCGACGAAGCATTCTCCTCCGTGGGCGGTACAAAGTCCTTGTTGCGACGCTCGTCCTGTCGCTTGGCCGCCTCCGCCTGCTTGGCGCTGCGCTCCTGCTGCCGCTTGGCCTGCTTCTGCTCCTGGTTGAGGAAATACTCGCCCGAGGCCAGCTGCTTGTCCACCTTGCTCTCCGGCTGAGTGGGCGGGAACGGTGTGTACTCCTTCTTGGTCTTCCGCACCTTTGGCTGCTTGCGCTTGCTGATGTTCTTGTTCTTGAACTTGGGCAGAAACCGTGACCAGTCCTCGTTGGCCAGTCGCGGATCCTTCATTAGCTCGCGCTTGATCATTAGCGCCTTGATGTTGTAAATGGGATGGACGTTGTTCATGGTCTCTAGCACAATGTCCCGCACCTGCTGTAGCCCCTTGTACGGGCCCAGAGCCGAGACAGTGTTTCCTTGGACCAAAACATAGCAATCGGTGAGGAGTTCAATGGACTTGAGAGTGGCTCCGTTGGGACCGATCAGACGCTGGCGCCGCTTCACGAACTTCTCCTTCTTGTGAACCAGATTGCCGATCTTGATGATGTCGCACCCGATGTCGTCCTGGAGCACACGCTTCGCCTGCTCGAAGGGCACGCTGCGGGCCATCAGCTTGATCATGTCGCGCGCCTTGATGATGATGTAGGGGTCCCAGGTCTTGCGGCTGGTCTTCACCACCATGCTGCCCTCCATCAGGTCCAGCTCCGCCTTCAAATGGTGCTCCGCCACGCACTGCTCCACCAGGGGCCACACCTCCTTGAGGTAGCGTTCCCGATACTTTGGGAACAGCGTGGCGAACGAGCTCTCCTCCACCATGCCGTGCGGGTTGTCCTCGGCCTTGAAGGTTGGTATCTTCATTGCCCATGCGTTGTCCACCGGCTCCGTGCTGATCTGGGCTTCCTCCATCTCGCTATCGCTCATTGTTTACCGGTTTTAGAGCTGTTTACTTATTTATTTCCACAGGTGACTTTTCCAGCACGCTTGTTTTTGGCAGAGTTGCTAGATCGGCAAAGCATGTGTGACCAGATAACATTTGGTGCACCCTAGCAATGTTTTCCACCTATTCAGCTGTTTTTTGTTTTCGTTCCATTCTCACTTCTCTTCTCCTAAAATAATTTGAGAACTGTTGAAATTTCGAATATTTCTAAATATACTTTTAAGGTAACTCAATTTTGTTTACCATTATTTTTAAATTCAGAAATGAAAAGAAAAAAAATTTATTCTAATGGAATATTTTAGTATATTCGCACAAAAATAAATACAGTAAAAAAAGTACATTTTTAGAGCCGGTATAATTGACAGATAATTCCGCGGTCATACTGATCGATTGTTTTTGCAGCTCTACTCGGAAAGACAATTTTTTTAAGAAGACTCGTCGCATAGCAAATTAAGAACAATTGTAAGGCCGAATACACAATTGTAACTGTATTTTCTGGTAGGCTTAATTAAATATATATATTTACTCGACCAAAGTGTCTGCGGAGAAAGGTGTACGAAAGAAAGTCTCGCAACTTGGGGCGTGGACGTGAATGAAATTTGCATAAAACCAAGAAACCAACTAACTAACGCAGGCCAATCGCTGGTTGCCAAAGAGACAAAGCAAAACAATACAAAGTGGCCGATATTGTAATAATCTTAATTGCTATAAAAACGCATTTTTGTTGCTTTTCATTTGGTTGCGTTTTAATAATTGCGCAGTGTGAAAAATTGTGAAAAATCAAAATGGCGTCATCGCACGTCTTTGTGTTCGTGGCAGGGCGCTGCCAACCTGCTCGAAAACCAAACAAAGAAAACTGAGTAGCTTTCACTTTTCGTTTGGGCCCAAATGTCAAAGTTAGCTGAAAGGAAGACAACCTGAAAGCGAGAGACATTCGTGCTTCACTCGTTCTAACAAACGCACCTAATTTTAAATACTTGCTGAAATTTTATATCGGTAAAAAAGTACTACGTTTTAGCTGCGGGAGAGTGGACATCGCTGTGACGCAGGGTTGCACTGGTGCAGATTAGCGCCAATCGATTGCCGCCACTCGATAGTAGCCACGGCCACACGTTCACATTTTCTCAGTGCTGAAAAATATCACAACGCGGCGAAACACGTTTTTCTTCTCTTCTGCAAAGCAAAAAAAAAAAAAGAAAAAATAAATCTGCGAAGGGTTTTTGGTTCTCTATCAGTTTTCAAAATAAAACAGATAGCTGAGGCGTTGCTCCATTCTCTTGCGTCTGCAGCTGGAACTTGTTCTTGCCTTCTTCGTCTTGAAAGTGAAAATTGTAGGGCTAGAAAATCGATCAGGCTTCTTGTAAACTTGTACTCAGACTTGGTGTTTTCTGCTATTTTAGATATTTTGCCAAGGCTGGCATTAAATTGCATTTTTCATGGAATTACGTAATCTGTGGAAGAAGTTCAGTATCCATTAGTTACGCACACCAACAAACCACGCACGTACATACAAACACATGCGTGCATGGTGAAATCTGCACGTGTGGAAGCGAGACAACGGTAGGGCCGTTGGACGAAGCACAGTGTTGCCAGACCTGGCGCTTTTCGTACGGAAGAACACCCAAAGGAAAAATAATGGTGAGTTTAAAAATATTAAAGATGGTTTTCCGTTGACTAATCCAGTCTTATTAATTTGTGTTGTAATTTAGCCGCGCATAGTGCCTCTGCAGTTGCTGCGGTGCCTTAAGGTGCTTTTGGACGACAATGGCGGTATTTTAAGCGCCAGTGAAGTGAAGCGCATTTCGGGGTGAGTGCACAACAGCGCCCTCTAGCTGCCGAAACTAACTAATCGCCTTTTTCGTTTAATTTGTTTTCCTTTCAAAAGTTTGATGGCGAAATATTCAAAGAAACTGGTTTCCAAATGTGTATACGTTCAAATACTGAAATCTACAAAGACGGAGCTGCTAGGGGACTTCATGGCCGTGGGCGGCTGGTCGCTGGTCTACACATGGCTGAACGACGCCATCCGGGCGATGAACTGGCCGCTGGTCCAGGAGATCCTCGAGCTGCTACTCCTGTCCCCGGTGGATGTCAACAGGCTCAAGATCAACTCGGCTCCGATTTTGGTCAAGGGTCTGTGCAAGGATGGCGGCAATGAAGGTAAGTTCGCGTCCTGTTTATTCCTGTTTCCTCGCTCTACCTGCCTCAGCACTACCTTTTTTATTCGTTTACCTGTGGAAGGATCACTAATTCCCATCTTTCGTTCGGCCCACTTTCCAGGTGTTCGCATTCTGGCCAAGCGGCTGGTCGAGCAGTGGCTGAAGGTCGTGACCGAGAACTCGTGCGGGTCAGCGGTCCTGATAGCTCAGCCTGCGCCTCAGATCGCTGCCACTCCAGCAGCATCTACCGGCGACTTCTCCTCCGCTGGTGTTCCACCAGTACACGACTCGGCCTCCTCCAGCGACAGCACGGACAGTGCTGGGGCCCCAGTGACGTACACCATAACCTCGGCTCCCAGCAATAGCAACTCCAACAGCATAACCATCAAATGGAAGTCAGCAGACAAGCTGAACAATGGCGAGGACGACGACGAAACTGCCGAGGCGACGCACAACGACGAGGAGCCGGACAGGGATCCCCTGGACACGGCCGATCTGGGCCAAAAGTCCAGCTCCAGTTTAGATGATAGTTGTTCAGCGGCGTCGGAGGTTAAGTCCGGGGAGGACGGTCATGATAATAAGAAGCATAGTAGGAGCTCCAAGAGCGACAAGAGTAAACGGTCCTCCGAGAAGGAGCGCGAGAAGGATAGGAAGGACAGGTCGTCCTCGAGCCACAGGTCGTCATCGTCTAGCCATAAGTCGTCGTCGTCATCCTCCTCCTCTTCGAAGAGCTCCTCCAAGAGCTCTTCCTCCTCTTCCTCCTCCTCTCATCGCAGCTTGAGCGATAAGCACAGAGATAAGGAAAAGGATAAGGCTCGATCCAGCTCCGGCTCCAGTTCGAGCAAGGACAAGGAGCGCAGCGGTTCTTCCTCGTCCTCTTCCTCCTCCTCCTCGAATAAACACAAGTCCTCAAAGTCCTCTTCGTCGTCGTCGTCCTCCTCTTCTACGTCGAGCTCTGGTTATAGTTCGTCAAAAGATCGCAAGGACAAGACGTCCTCGTCCACGTCCTCTTTATCCTCATCCTCGAAGCAGGAGAAGGACAAGGACAACAAGCTGATGCCACCGCCAGCAGCGGCGCCAGTTGCCTCGCCATCGGCGGCTGCGGCGGCCAAGGAGAGCGATGCCCAGAAGCCTAGATCCATACCCATTATGTCGAGAAAGGCCTCGATTTCCATTGAGATACGACGGGACACTGAGAAGGCATCCACCGTGAAGACGTACCAGTCCAAGTTCCGATCGCATGGCCTGACAGAAGAGGCGCCGCCACCTCCCTCGCGAAAGGGCCTGAAGAAGCCCACATCGACGACGACGCCTTCTACGTCGCTAACAGGACCCCCTGTTGCGGCGGCCACCAAGCGACTCTCGCCGCCGCCCACCAGGGACTCGCCGGCGGAAAAGAAGCCCAAGATCGACATGAACACAGTGGCGGGACACGTGGAGCGGCCGGGAGCAGCGAAGCTGATTGCGCCCAAAAAGAGTAAGCATCCGACCTGCAGAAACACTACTAACGACTCTCTTTTCTCTCTCTTGTTTCAGGATCTTTGGTGGTTTTTGCTTTTTTGGAATCTGAGAATGAGTCGGTCTCGTATATTTCGTTTTATTTCGTTGTGATCTCTCTATATCTTATCTATTATCCTCCACTCGCGGCATGGTGTGCTGCGAGATGGTTTAATTTGCTTTTGGGGTTTGGGGTTAAAGCTTGCGGGCACAAATTGTTATTGAATTATTGTTAATTCTCGAGTGGAGAGTGGAGAGTGGAGAGTGAAGAGGTGGCCCCGTGTGACGATGATGATGATGTCGAGGCCCTGAAACCCGGTCACTGCGCACGCGCTGAGTCGGCAAAGAGTGTGAGACGGAGGAATTAAATTAGCCCATGGCTAAGCCCGCCGCTTGGTGTTAAGTATTCGAACTAATCTTGCTTAGATTTAGCTTTATAAGGTATGTAGATTGAACTTGGCCAGAAGCTACACTACTTCTTACAAATAAATACGAAAATACGAAAATACTCTAGAAAAATACGATTTTTCTATTGAAAATAAAAAGAAAGCATATTGAGCGAAACGAAAAACCAAAGAAAGCGATATTGACTTGGAGCTGGCGGTTCTCTAGACGATTTTGGTAGCGCCGGCGGATCCCAGACTCTGTTGGTTGTGAATCCGTCAACCCCGTCCCAGCGCTGCTTCCACCAAGTGCCATGTCATGGTTTCAGCTGTCACAGTGGGGCGTCTATTTATTAGATAAGGAATAATCTCCCCCGTCCGTACATCTACACGTCCTCGACCCCGATGCTGAGTGCATCAGCGGGTGGGATGATGCGTCATACGCTTGGCAAAGCGTTATCTAAGATCGCTTCTATTTTGTGTGTTTATAATTTTTTATTATAATTTGTTAGTAAAAACTATTTTTATTTGTTCAAATATATATATTAAGTGATAATCTAAGCGATTTCTTACATTTTAAACGCATTTCTATAAAGAATTAAAAACAAAAATTGTAACGCAAAATGACTTGAAGAAACATGAAAGAACATGTCAAAACAGTAATACATTCGAAATCGGATTTGTGGAAAATACAATTGACTAACTAAAGACCATTTTGTTAAACAATAATAAAACTTGGACAGTTCTTTACTATTTATTTGCAATTTATGCACTATTAAATTTCACATTCAGTCTAAATTGTGTCTATATATACAATATAGAATGATTCTTAGAAGCTTTGCTGCCTTCAAGGGCTTGAGTTAGTCTTTATTTACTATGATTAATTGCCCAACGTCAGTCTTGGCCGTGTTTAGTACGTGGTTTTAAGTTATTTGACCTCTTTCAAGTAGTTTTTCCCTCAGATTGGATTCGGTTGTGGCTTGTTCACTTTTCTTCTTGATTTTCCAGCGAAAGCAAAGACCACCAAAGGACCCGAGCAACTTCAAACAAAAAACCTCTATATTCAATCAATTACTTGACGAATTACTAATCTTGTGCACCTTCCTATCTTGCAGTTTCAACCCTGGTGGAGACCAATCTGTTCTCGGACGCTTTGGCCGCTTCCATTGAGCCAAAGAAGACTGTGAAGCGGAAGCGTGTGCTGTCGGCCACGTCGCCCACGGACAAGGATGCGCCGCTGGCACCGCTTAAGTTCTACCAGGACACGCTGGACGAGTCGAAGGGCGAGGAGAAGTCGGACGACAGCACCAAGGAGAATGACGAGGGCGGTTCCCCCAGCAAGGACACCGATGGTGATGACGACGACATTCCCCTGAAGCGGGTCAAGGAGCACATTGAGCAGAAGGTGAAGGAGAAGGAAGCGGCGGCGGGCGAGGCAGGAAATGCCTCAGATGACGCCGATGATACGCCGGCGGAGCCGAAGAAGCCCGGCCCCGGCTGCGGACCCGACGGTCCGCCCGGCGTGCTGGTGGTGCACCGCCGAAAGGGCCCCAAGAAGAAGCTCACCTGGCAGCCGGAGGACAAGCTGACCCAGATCCGCTACTTCGAGGTCGATCACTCGGAGCGCGTGAACGTGACCAAGCAGAGCTTCAACGAGATGAAGAACATGGAGCGGTTCAGCGAGCGGGACGCGCTGACCATTGCGCGACGTGGATTCGACGACACCATGGAGCCGCAGATGGAGTGGCGCGCCCTCGTCGAGGTGGACAATGTGCCCGACCATCCCAATGGCAACCTCTCTAAGCAGCGCCAAGTGCAGGCCGACAGGGAGGCCACCACGCTCCGAGCCCTCTACTTCTCGCCGGACATGATTCCGGACAGTGCTGCAGAGGCGGAACTGGAGCCCCACTTTGCCCACGACATTCCTGTGATACCCATGGATGACCTGACCGGAAATCCCGATGCTGTCAACGACTACAGCGCCCTGCCGTGGCCAGAGCCCAAGGGTTATGGTGTCGCCGCCCAGGGAATGGTGAATGGCGTGAACAGCGGCTCCAGCGGCGGCCCAGCTGACATGGGCTTTGGGGACATGAACACCATGATGCCGCCGCCAAACATGATGCCACCCAATCCCTTCGATCCCTTCATCTGCCACCGGGGGCCTCCTGGCATTCCAGCACCCAATCTGGTACCCAATGGACCGCCGCAGATCTGGCAGAACCCCATGGTGGGTCCACCGCCAACGGGTCCGCCCATGATGAACGGACCCGGCCCAGGACCGGGCATGGACATGAGCGGTATGAACAATATGAACAACATGCCGCCGCCGCCCCAGGGCTTTATGGGCAATCAGTTCGGCAGTCCAGTGCCGCCCTTCGGAGCTGGGCCACCGCCCGGCTTCAACCAGTTCCCGCCCATGATGATGAACGGGCCGGGACCGGGACCAGGAATGGGGCCGGGGCCGGGGCCCATGATGAACGGACCGCCCAACGGAATGGGACCGGGACCCATGCAGAACAGGAACAACATCAACAACAATCGGAACAAGAACAACGGAGGCGGCGGCGGGGGAAACTGGCGCAGCGGCGGCAACAACTTCCAGGACAACTCCGGCGGCAACTGGCGCTCGGCGGGATCTGGCTCCAACAACCGAGGCGGCAACGGGGTCTGCAAGCAGTTCATGCGCGGCCACTGCAACATGGGCAAGAACTGCAAGTACGTGCACCCGCAGAAGAAGCGCTTGTAGGACTCGCTCGAATCTTCCGCGGAAGATTCAGAGGCATAAAGGAGAGATCTCAGAGGATGCCCAACAGGCACGCCCAAGGAACTGGAGCCCAGATCCTGCCCAACCAAGACTGTAGCCAGGTTAGCCGCCGTTAGTTAGCCTTATAAATAGAACTGTATATAATATGTATCTGGTATATATGTGTGTAGAGAGAGATAGAGGAGGCAGCTATTATTTCCTAAGTTGTTAAGTTGTTTAGTCTAAGATTAATGCATTTAGGTTGACCCCAAACCATCACCTCCCCAAGACAAGAGGTAGGTTGCTGTGCGTACTTATAGAAGGCGTCATTAATTACTATTATTAACTATATGGTTTAGCTTGTAGTGAAGCGTTACCCTTAAGCGCATAAATATTTTCCATTAAAGACCAAGTCATATGATGAATTTTCCAACTAAAAATCAAAATTCAGTAAATTGTTTAAACGAAAAGGAAAGAGGGTCGGATACTTGCCCTTGCATAATATATTTTTGGGTAATTTGTACTTTGTCAGAAAAATTAGAATTAATTAACAATTTTAACAAAGTTACTTTGTACAATTTGTAAGAAACTTTCAGATTAAGTCATATGATGAATTTCCAACTCAAAATTCAAATTCAGTAAATTGTTTAAACGAAAGGGAAAGAGGGTCGGATACTTGCCCTTGCAGAATATATTTTTGGGTAATTTGTACTTTGTCAGAAAAATTAAAATTAATTAACAATTTAAACAAAGTTACTTTGTACAATTTGTAAGAAACTTTCAGATTATCATGAAAACCAAAGCTTTGTGCGTTAAATATAAAAATTAACTATACAAAAATACATAATACTAGTAAAAATAACAATATTTTATGTCTTTAATTCGGATTCTTTAAACTTTACGTCCTCTACTGCATTACCCCCGCAAGACTATTTATTATCTTTTCTATTATTCCCTATAAAGTACCTATAGTATCTACCACCTATAGTCTTTGAGATCTAGGTGATCTTACGGACTAGCGGACAGACGGACAGTCGGACACACGGACAACTGTGAATCTCATACGTTCTCATAAACACCCTGCATTTCGATATTTTATTAGAAATCTGTCGTTCAATCTCGAGGAATATTAACAAATAATTAAATAACGAAGCAATATTTCCAGTATTTAATACAGAACCCAGTAGGAAGTTACCAGAAATCAGGGTACAAGCTCTGCAGGGTATTGCAATCGATTTCGCCGGGGGTATGTATGTCATCATCATGCGGTGCTTGCACTTAACCTGGAACCTTCTAAGGCTTCCACTGTGCTCCCGCGACCCAGAATTCGACATTTCCACGCAACACTCGCGGTATTCGTTTCAGTTTAGAGCATTTCATCAGCGCGTCTAGACGGGGAGCAGCGAAGCCAAGCCAAGACATGAAGTTTCTCGATTCCGCGGTAATCCTCTACTGCTGCTCCCTGCTGACCGTGACCAGCGGGCTGAGCTTCACGGTGACTTCCCGGATCTACATGGATGTGAAGCACAACAAGCAGCCGGTGGGCAGGATCACCTTCGGACTCTTTGGGAAGCTGGCGCCCAAGGCGGTGGCCAACTTCCGGCACATCTGCCTGCGAGGGATCAACGGAACCAGCTATGTGGGTGCCCGCTTTCACCGCATTGTAGATCGGTTCCTGGTGCAGGGCGGCGACATCATTAACGGCGATGGAACTGGATCCGTCAGCATATACGGGGAGTACTTCCCAGACGAGGACAAGGCCCTGGCCGTGGAGCACAACAGACCGGGATATCTGGGCATGGCCAACCGAGGGCCGGACACCAATGGCTGTCAGTTCTATGTGACGACTGTGGGCGCTAAGTGGCTGGACGGGAAGCACACGGTCATCGGAAAGGTTCTAGAGGGAATGGACACCATCTATGCCATCGAGGACGTGAGTACATTGGAATAAACCCATCATTATCACAGTAGCTAATCAAGAATTCCACCTTAAAGGTCAAAACGGACACCGACGACTTCCCCCTGGAGCCAGTGGTCATCTCCAACTGCGGCGAAATCCCCACCGAACCGTTTGAGTTCTACCCGGACGACTTCAACATCCTAGGATGGGTCAAGGCGGCCGGGCTGCCCGTGACCAGTTCGTTCCTGGTCCTACTCATCTTCCACTACTTTTTCCGCCAGCTGAACATGTACTGCTAGTGGTCTGCTAAGGGTTCCCTCTTGCCACAAAAGGGAGAAGAGCTTTATTACGACATAAGACACACCAAAGCCACAAAATAAAGGCCTGAACCAAGTACCAATTTAAAATCCTCCTCTAAGAAGCAATGAGGCCTCTCAGCAGGATGGGCAGAGTCGGGCCCATGTGCAACTGTGGGTTAGAGCTTAGCCGATTCCCATTACCAAGAGACAGATAGAAACACTCACGTCGATGTATATGTAGTCCTCCACCAGCTGACTCTTCTCGTAGAACCGCGCCTCGGGCTTGAAGAATCCAACCACGGTTAGGTCCACGCCAGAGTAGTTCGACAAGGAGCCGGAGAAGATCTTGGCCAGCGTGAAGTGGTGCTTGTGGTCCGGATAGACGGAGGGATTCAGACTGTTGTAGTACTCCTCGATCAGGCGACGGTCCTTGGGCGCCAGGTCGCGCTGGTGCTTGACCATCCTGTCCAGGTCGAACGAGTGGGCGTGCTTCAGCTTGGGGTCCTGCTCCGCATCCATCAGGCGCTCGAACATGTTCCTGTACTTGTCCTTGAAGTACTCCAGAGACTTGCACTTCTCAGACCAAAAGGAGAACTTCTTTCCAGCGCTGGAGGAGGAGTATTGAGATTAGACATACTTGGCTAGGAATATATATATATAAATAAAATATTTTGGTTAAACAAGTTAAATAAGTTAGTATACACTAAGGGCATTAATTTCCTCGCTCTTGTTAACTCTGATTTGATGTAATTTCCTCAACTTTAACGTAGTTTAACTTATGGTTTGTTTTTAAAGAATTGAATTTCAGGTGTAAGAACTAATAATCAAATATATAAATATTTTACGGTATATATGTAGTATTCATTAATAATTATTATAATTATATAATAAATTATATCTCATAAAGAGTTACGTTCAGTAGAATAATTAAATTGGGAAACGCATCTTGAATGCATCTTTTCCAGCAGTCATTACCTTTTTTAGGCATTTAAGCAATTTAGTATTAAGTATTAGTATTTAGCATTAGAAATATTAGAAATTTCACAAATATATCAAGCTAAAATACAAATAATTGTATCTTAATCAGTCAAAATAAATGCTTAGACTGTATATTAAGCAATTATTTTTCCTTTTGCATTGTTTCTGATGATTTCAGGACATCCGTTGCTCCTTTATTTGTTATAGAACTTTTCTTAATTTATATTCTTTATTAATGTTTCCTCTTAATTGTTTACTTACTGCTGAGCTGGCGCTGCCACGTTGAAGTCCACGAATAGCCCCGGAATCCTCACAGCCGTCCGTGCGGCGGCTATGAGCTTCCCGGGGCCAAAGAAGTGGAGCTTCAGCTCGAATCGGCGCAGGGAGTTCCTCGCCAAGGAGCCCAGGTCCAGGATGTAGCCGTGCTGCTCGCAGGGAATGGGCTGGACGGTGAAGTGCTTGACCATCGACGGCTGCTTGTAGCCCGGCGCCTTGTGCAGCTTCAGGTGGCTCTGGTAGACCTGCTGGTGGAGGGCATAGAGCTTGGGGTTGAGGCGAAGCCGCTGCAGATAGCGCTCGGCCAGGAGCAGCTGGCGGAGGACCGTGGCGTGGGGCAGCTCCTGGTTGTTGTTCACCATCACGTACGTGTGCACCATCCGGAAGAGCTGCAGGTCGTGCCGGGCCTGGTCCTCCGAGGGCATGTCCTCCTCAGTGGACGAGAGTATGGTAAAGTCCTCGGACGGCGCTGAGGCAATCGCCTCTGGCTGGCCCTCCTCCTCGCCCACGATGGCGGGCACCTCCTCCTCCACCTCGGTGATGCTGCGGAAGATCTCGTACTGATAGATGCGCTGCAGCAGGCGGTACTCCTCCTCCAGCTCCAGGGCGTCCATCGGCACAGCCGGCAGCGGCGAGCTCATTTCCAGCATGGGCATCACGCCCTGGCCCCGCACCCAGAAGTAGCTGGAGTCGCTGTTGTTGATCATGACGCCGAACGTGTGGCGGAAGCTCTCGCTGAAGCCCAGGATGCCCTTCACCCGGATCTGGTCCGTTTCAAGCGGCTCCAGGTGCATCATGTCGCTGGTCATCAGCTTGGTGTAGCCCTCGACCAGGCGCTTCTCCAGCGGCGGCGGTCCTTGGGGCGTCTGTGGGGGCTTGGACTTCACCTCCACAAGCACCAGTTTGAGCGGGTACTTGGTCACGTTGGAGATGCGCACTACCGCCTCAAAGGACTCGTACCAGGGCTGAGAGGGATGGGGATAACGTAAGGGCCTGCACTCGCTCACTTGCTCACTCAGTTGCTCTCCAGCTCAGTTGTTTCCCCTAATGTTTCTCCCTAGCTCACTTTGTACTCAGTTGGTCTCTAACTTATTTGATCATTCACCTGCCCTTTAGCTCAGTTGTTCCCTCACTTTTCACTCAGTCGCTCTCAAGCTCGCTTGTTCTTCCACTTGCTCTCGATACCCAAATGAATGAGGAAACAACTGACACCCGAGACCACGCACCATCCCCGACTCACCTTAATTCCCACGTAGACACTGTCTTTGTGGAACCGTATCTTCTGGGCCAGATTGAGCAGCGTGACGGTCAGGAACTGACTCCGGCCACCCACAATGGCCAGCTCGAAGAAGGCCTGCATTTCGAGGTTCCGCCGGATGTGCGGCAGGTGGAGCTTGCACTGCAGGTCGCCGGGCTGCGAGTCCAGCACCTGGACGGTGCCCCTCTTCTCGAGGAAGTAGATGTACCGACTGGAGAAGCAGTACTCGGAGGAGGGCTCCGACCACTCCTCGCTCGAGTCGATGTGGAGTCTGTTGAGGATGTCCTCGATGGTTTCCCGCACCAAGCTCGTGGAGCTCTGGTCTCTGTCCTCGTCCGGATCGGGCTGCTGCTTCGGCTGGAATAGCAGTGGGCGGTGCCGCAGGTCCAGCTCGTTGATGACCTCGTCTAGGATTTCCATGACCATGTCGCCGCCCTCCAGGAAGCGCCGGAACTGGCAGCGGCACTCCTGGTACCTCTTGGTCATGTTGGGCTGGTCCTCGCAGCTGAAGTCGTACTCCAGCATGCGCAGAATCTCCGACAGGAGGTCGCTGGCAATCCCCTCCGGATCATCCTCGTCGCCCACATATGTCTCCTTGGTCCACAGCCGTTTCCACTTGAACTCGGCCGCCGCGCAGCCTTGGTTAATGAGGTTGATGCTGCTCTCGTACTGCCTGCCCTGGTCGAAGAGCACCAGTTCGGGCTGGAGAATCACCACTTCGGGCACCTTCACGGTCACCCGCAGGGGCAGGGTCTTGAGCTGCATGCTCCGCGCCATGACGTTGATCTTCCCCTCGATCTGCCGGCAGGCGAGGTGCTTCACCGCTCCCCTGTTCAAGACCACAAAGATCTCCTTTCGTTCGCAGCCAGCCACCGAGATCTGCAATTCCTTCTCGTAGGTGTCCTCGAAGAACTCCTTAATTCTGAAGGGACCCGACACCTGAAGCGTAACCTTGTCGATGGGCACGGCACAGGGATTAACCAGGAGGGGAATCTCCTCGTAGGCGCGCTCCCTCAGAGGATCGCAGCGCTTGTAGTTGAAGTTCACCTGGAAGGGAAGAGTTGTTACTTCAAACTGGTTTTTAAACTTTAAATTACTAATAATTAACCTGCTTGGGACTCCAGAGCAGCTGGCACTCCACGAACTCGGCCTCCACGCTGACCCGGATGATGTGCTTGCTCGTCGGATACTTCTGGTCGACGACCTGCAGCAGGAAGTCGCCGGTGGCATGGCCCTCCACGTACGAGCTGGCCAGGATGTCCAGCTCGCTCTCGCTGCTGGGGGCCAAGTACAGGTTCTTCGGCTCCATGTCGAAGCGCGCTGTGAGGGCGTGGGTGGCGCAGGGGGAGGAGGAAGTGTCGGCGCCCGAACCCAAGCTATTCAGCCGGATGATGAGGATGCGGTAGGCGCGGTATCCCTTGTTGATCACTCTCACTGGAAAGCGGTGCGTGTAGACGCCGTCCTGGAACTGCTCCCTGGTGTCCGTGTACAGCAGGCCGGCGTCGAATCCTTCGCGGATGTTGGGCTCGAAGTAGAGGGGCACTCCCTCCACCCGGAACGTAATGGGCACCATGAACATATTGTCGAACTGCAGGTCGATGTACAGCGTGTTCTGGTAGATATCCGGATCGGTGAACATCGACACCATGGTGGTGTACATGCTCTGCCCGGTGGAAGCCAGGGCTCCGCCCCGTGATGTCAGATATTGGAACTCCACGTCTTTCTAATTGAAGTGACAAAAAGATTGGGAAACTCTAGGACCTCTGCATCTGGAAATGTAGTCCTTACCAGCCTCATGCTCAGCATGGTGTGCGTGGGCGTGTAATTGTCGATGTAAAAGTGCTGCTTGTGCTCCTGGTAAACCTGGAGGCGCCGGTGGACGGACATCGGCGTGACCCGTATCTCCGTGGGCAGAACGTTGGCGAACACGTGGAAGGCGTAGGGTCTATTGGCGCCCACGACCTTCACCAGGCCCATGAGTCGGGTGCTGCCCAGCGAGCGGAAGGTCACGGCGCACTTGGCCGTAACAAACGCTCCCGAATCGATGTAGAACTTCCACGTTCCATCGCGAAAAGTCATATCGGTGGGCTGCAATTTTTCAACAGTTTAATTTACATTTTTAAGTTTAGATAAGGTAAAAAAAAATATAAATTCGATGCAACGAATTCAGAATGCAGTTGTGAAAAGCTCTCTCGTTCGCTACTGAACACAGCTTATAAGCTGTTGTTGCTGCTTTGCTTGTACATTGCAGGCAGAGCGCAAAAGTATCTTACAACTCGATTTATAGAATTTTAAACCATAAAGAATCGCTTGGGAGCCTAGATCTTCCAAATCTAGTGAGGACTTCCCACATACTCACAACGACTTCGTAGTGGAGAAAGGCGCCAACTATGGAGCGGTTGCTAAATTCCATGTCAAAGTCGTACTCCTCGCCGGCGTAGATGGTGCGCTGCGTGAGATCGACCTGGTGGGACCACTCGATGTCGGGGACGACGCAGTTGTACTCGAACCAGAGCTTCGAGCAGAGGAACTCCGACTTGATCAGCGTCTTCATGATCGGCTGGTCGTCGCTCGAGTCGATCCCGGCCGACGGAATGGCGGGACAGATCCGAACGGACAAGGAGCGGCGGTAGTAGCCCGCCTTGTTGGGCACCACCAGGATGGTGATGGTGCGTCCGGTGTTCGGGCGGAGGTAGATGACCTCGTTGTCGCAGTAGACCTCGCGCGGATCGCTGGGCAGGGCGTTCCAGTCCATGAACACGTAGTTGTTGTGCTTGGTGAAGACGGAGAAGTACTTGGTGTGGAGCAGGCCTGTCAGCGCCTCCTGGATGATGCGGCGGTCCGACTCGGACTTGTCGAAGATCTTCTTCTTCTTCAGGTTGCTCAGCAGCTGGGCGGCCATCAAGGGGATGGGCTCTGCAAGGAGGGGAAGTGCTTTTATTTCGAGCTGCCTAGACCACACACTCCATACCCATCACTTCCTCCTCAAACTCCGCGCTGTAGACGGACTCGGTGGACTCGACGGACCTGATGGATACGACCTCCGGCTCGTTGTCGGCCAGGATGATCTCCCCCCGCTCGGGCGCCTGGCTGACCAGCTCCTCGTGCACCTGCTGCAGGTGCCGAATGGGATCGCGCACCGTGATGGGCAGCATTTCCGTGGAGTCGCGGATGTTGAGGACCAGCGGCGTCTCCTGGCCGTCCTCGGTGGGCTTCACTTGCAGCGTTATGGGCACGGCCAGCGGGTTCAGCAGGAGCATGTAGCGCTTCTGGGGAACGGCAATGGGGATGCTTCCGAACTCCACCAGGTTGGGGAAGGTGCGCAGCTGCACTGGCTGGCCAGTGCCCCTAATGGATGAATGAGGGATGAGGGATGAGGGATGCAGGAATATCAGGGAGCATGTCTCAGGATCCTTACTTCAACTCCACTTCGTAGCGGGCTCCGTTCTTCACCTTGAAGCGCAGCATCAACGAGAACCGAGCCGGCTCCAGCGAGTAGAAGGACAGGTTGAAGATGCCGCGGGTGCAGGGCTCCAGCAGGAAGCCCTCGGCGGGCGTGATGCGGATCCCGGCCAGCTCTGGCTTCGAGCTGTCCACGTACACCACCTTCGCGGGCACGGCTGAGAGGGAGTAACAAACGTATAACTACTAGCAATCCCAAAATCCCCAAACGCTTTCTCACAGTCAACGTTGAGGAACTTGATCTGGGCGCAGTGCTCCTCGCCCAGGTAGATCTTCCGGAAGTCAATCACCTTGGGATGGACCTCGAGCTCGACGCCTGCGATCTTGCCGGAGAGCACAACGATGTGCGACTCGATGCAGTCGTCGCCGTCGGCGAAGCAGAAGGTGGCTCGCGTCCGCTGCGAGTACGGCGGCTCCATGTCGCACGGAAACATGTGGTCGGGGTCGTAGTAGGGACGGAAGCACAGGCTGATATCCGCAGAGGTGCCGCCGGGGACTCGGCTGGGCAGGAAGAACTCAAAGTGCTGGCTCGCCCCCGGGTGGTACAACACCTCCTGGATGCTGGAGTTATCCTCGAAGTCGTAGAGCAGCACGCTGCGCATGCTGACGGCATCGGAGATCAGCTTTCCGGAGATCCCGTCCCCCACGCCCTCGTCGTAGCTTTCGCCCGGCGGCAGGGGCAGTGCATCCTTCAGGAACTCTCCGGTAATGACCACTTCGTTGGGGCCCTCGTTGCACACCGTCACCAAGCGGACCTCCTCGCGCTCGAACTTGGTGAGCGGGAAGGTCACGCTCCCCAGGCTCATGTGCACGCCCATCGACTTGGGCGTGAAGGTGAACATCACCGGCTTGGGAGGCACTGCGGAGGAGCATTAGGAGGAGGAATTGCCGTGAATCTGGCTGCAGGTGTACATGTACCGGGATACCTACGCATTCCGAACTTCAGGTTGAAGAAGCCCTTGTACACGTGCAGCTTCTTGGGCTCAATGGCCAGGAGCACCTTCAGGTAGTCCTGCGGTGGCAGCAGCTCCTTGTTGCCAGTGCTGATCTCCAGGCCCCGGTTGGTGCTACGAAAGGGGAACCCATTAGCCCTTCTCAGGCGCCACTTCTAGGTGACCTCACTCACTTTCTGCAGCGCAGGCGCACACTGTCCTTGGAGGGATTGTAGACGATCAGCTCGAAGTATGTCTTGTTGCCGGGCACGCAGCTGGGAAAGACTATCGACTCGCTGACCGTGGGAGTGTCCAGCTTGCCCAGCACTGCGAAGAGGAGGGGGATGAGTATCGTCAGCTCAGTGGTCTCTCACTCGCATACCGATGATGGGCACTTGGAAGATGATGTTCGGGTGGAAGCACTCAACGAAGATGTGGCGGCGCCTGTTGATGTCGCGCCTGGCCGAGGACCGGATCCAGATCTTCACCTCGAGGGTCTGGTCGGTTTCCAGGTAGCGGTGCAGCTCTAGTTCCGGTATGGAAATGAAGGTGTCCGACGGACTGTCGGTGCTCAGTTGGACGAGGCGAGGGTACTGTCGGGAATAGAGGGGCGATGAAACTCCCTTCATTAGGTTCCACGAATCGGGGACTTACCAAGCCATTGTTCCGGATGTTCAGCGTCATGCCGTAGGTGTAGTTGGCCCTCAGGCGCTTCTTCTGGATCATCATGCGCGGCGAGATGTGCAGCGACTCCACCAAGTTGGCATACTCGCTGTAGTCTGTTTGGGGAGGAGGTCGTGATTAGGAGCCCGGAGGGGGAATACCTCGGCAACACTTACATTCCTTAGCAATGCAGCACTGGAAGCCGTGCGAGGGGCGAATGCCCTCCTGGTGCGATAGCTTGGGCTTCTTCTTCAATATGCTGCCGAGCGTTCTTTGGGCGGGCGGCTGCTCCTCCGACATTTTTGTGGTGTGGTGCCGTTTTCCGTGGCCCTACTGTGGTGCCAAAAAGCTCAATAAAATATATCATTAATTTCCTGTCGTTTCAGTTTGAATTTGAATTCAAAGCTCACCACAACGATGACAGGGTGGCAAGGTGGCGGCACTTTACTCACCACAGTACGGCGCAGGATGGCAGCTCTGACTACACTGCTTGCTAAGCAGTTTAACGGTATTCGTTTAGGAACCCAGGCAAGCAGTTCAAGGGCTTCCTATTTTCTCATTTTAATTATGAAGATTTGTGGCTTATAGAGTTTGAGACAGAGAAGGGGCTTTCAATATGTTTTCATTATATCCAAACCTCCCAATCTATGTGCGGTTCCCTACTCTATTTGCTTTCCTTGCAGCTACTTCTGTTGCTCGACAAAACAATTTCAATTTGGCAGAAAAACCCAACGCAGCTGACCCCCACAAAATGTCGAACGTGTGCTTGCAGCCCCTTGCTTCCGGCTTTGAGGTCAAGCTCTGTTTCGTCCCCAAAAACCCATATACACAGTGAAAAAATACAGATACAGATACAGAATTCATGGTGCTTAAGCGAGAGAAATCGATGGGAAATGGAATTGCTGTATCAGCTTAGATGGTTTGGTAGGAATTCATAAAAATAATCATAATCATTAAACAATTTGTATGAATATATATCTCATATATAATATTCCTTATATAATGTATATAGATATCTTCTGAAAACCCATTTGTTGTCAAATAAATATAAATATAATATAAAATCTTTTATATACTATATAATATATATATAATCTTTGGGAAACCAATTATTTTGTCAAATAAATATAAATATATATTTAAAGCAAACTCACTCAGTATATTGAATCGTCTTTCTGAAAATATACAAAAAAAGAAAGCATATTAATTATTTATTCCTTTATATTATAGATATTATTAATTTTACTATAATTTAAAGATTAAACATTCTTACTATAGGAAACACATAAATGGCTCACCGACAATTTCGGGCTATTTTCTACTCAAAAGGATAGGGAAAAAAAAGGTTTTTCTCTCTGTGCAAAAGCCAAAGCCATTCCAACCGCAGAGCTGCCAATGCAAAACAAAGTCCGGCTGCTTTCCTTATTTATTTGTCGGTCGAATCTTCTCTCTTCTGTCCATTCTCCTGCAATTCTGCACTTGGCCAAAAGAGGTTTTGTCCTCTTTTTTTTTGGCAAATTAATGATATGGGGCCCGGGCATCGGCCGGCTGAATGCTGGGCATTTGTGCGGTTCCTTGTTCCTATTCCCATTTTTATTGTCAACGAAACTTGAGATAAAAATTCGGAGGAAAGCCAGGCAGGCGGCTGCAGACCGCAGAGCCGTGCAAGCAAAATTGAAAGCAGGCGGCTGTGGCTGTGGCTGTGGCCGAGGAATTTGCATGTGTCCTGCATCCACTTTGCCATTGTTTGTCCGTGGGCGTGGTCCTGGCTCCGGTCCCTGCTCCGGCCCCTCCGACTGTTATCGCCGGCAAAGCGCTTATAAATCACGGCCCTTCACATGCAAGGACTTCGGGAACTCGGACACGGGATACGGAGACGGACACGGAGACGGAGACGGACTTGGACACAGATAACACATGACCACAAGGCTCGGCTGGCTGGTGGCCGAAAATTGCAGCATCCTTCACTGGTTTGACAGAGCCAGTCCCACCAGACATGTTACTTTTGATGGAGAACAATTGCCAGGACTCGCTGACATCCATCGCTCGCTCGTCATGGGCGAGTGGAGCTTTTATTGAGTACAAATTGGCTGCCATAATGATGACAAAGGATCGGTGGAGCAGCCACAGCCCCTCCTCCGCTTTGTCGGCCATTCCCGCAGATGACATTTTTATGACATCCAATCCGAGGTCTGCGACTGATTGCTCTTGCTGGCGGGGAATCCCCGTGGCCCTCCGGCACTGACCGAAGGGTGCTCTCTGCCCGTGCGGGAAAAGGGTTTTTATTTGGCCGGCTTATGTGCTCCTTACGACTGCAAAGTGGCAATTCTTTAACAATTTATGTTGCCAAGCCAAAGTCGAGTGTGTGTGGAACTGGCCAAGGGCTGCAACAGCTGACGCCCGCCACCCCCGCAGCCCCTGCTCCTGCTCCTGCTCCTGCTGCTGCTGCTGCTGTCGTCGTCGTCGTCGTCGCTTTTTATTTTGTTGGTCCGTCGGCGGCTGTGAAATTTTCGTGAATTTATGAGCACTTGAGAGCAGGCGCCATCGCCGAAGGCACAGCCCTGTCCTGGCCCTGCCTGCCATGCCAATCCTGGCCAGCCCCTGCTGAATCCGCTGCCACTCCTCTTCCAACCCCTTTCCTCGAGCGACTTTGTTGGCCTAATATAAATTTCAACTTGAACAACAACAGGCTGCACTTAAAATAAATAAATATAGCCAGAGTTGGGTTACACTAAATATGTATTCAAAAAGAGACTGAAGCAATTACTTGGAAAATTTAACTTAAATAAAAATATTAATTAAATGCTCCTTGGTATGTTAATGTTGTTAAAATTAATAAATATAATTAAATTGATTTAAAAGTTGTAGCTCTATAATTTTACTTAAATATAATTTTAAAAGTAGTAATGATGAGGGACATTAGACTTGCCTCTAAAAGTAACAATGATTATATAAAACCCATTCTGGTCTCTAGTTCCTTCGTTTAATAAGTTATTAAGCTAATAAATAAATTCTATATAGGAGAAGGGTTTCCTCATTGCTTAACAGTTTCTTTGGATAACTTCCACAAAAAGTACACAGATTTATTATTAAATATTAAACTTGGACAACTGACTTTTCTTTGATTGTAAACATTGGCTATCTTTTCCAGTGTATTGGAAAGCTGGGAACGAGAACAGGCGGAGGCGGTGGCTGGGGCAACATTTTAATGCGCCACGCGGTATTTTTGGGTTTTTTCCCCCTCTCGGCCCACTCCTAAGTGGCAGCAAACGGGGCAATAAAACGGTCGCCGAATGTTATGAAAAGGATTGCGGCGGCGGCCAAGTGCGAGAGCTCGTAAATCGTAGGCCAGAAACGAGGGGAGGCTGGCTGGCTGCTGCCAGGGTCAACCCCTTGTAAAAATTAGTTTACGTGGCACATAATTTTGCATTAATTCCGCCTTGGAATGGCTCTCGAGGACGTGGCACTCGCATGTGACCAGGGCTCGAGCTCCTCTCGAGCAGCCAAAAACCACTTTGCCGCACTTTAAAGTATCTGTCACATAAAGCGCTGGTTGGGGCCGCGCAGGATACCCGAGGAGGATCCTGGCCAGAGCAAACAAAATGCAACAAAATATTTTGTTATGCTGCTGCAGCAGCGAGCGCAGAAAAACAAAAGCCAGGGAAACAAAAACAGAAACTGAAACAAGGGAAAAACAAATGCTTATAGAATGATAAGTTGCAGCTGGAGATGAGGACGTGAAGTCAAGTGAAATGCAGGAGCAGCAGCATCCTCGGAAGGAGACCTGCCATCGACGATGTGTTGCGGAAATATTTTGTGTAAAATTATTGCGGCCAGAGCAGAGACAAGGATACAAGGACGAAGCGAAGCCAGTGGCAGCTCGGCAAGAAAAATATCCTCCAGAACTTGGTAAAAATAAGTGAGTCAAATTAAGAGTACTCCCGCTTAGGAGTCATTGAATAGGTTGAGTTGTGTTTGGGAAGAACCATTAACAAAGTAGGTGCAAAGAGTCACAATTGGTTTTATAAATATAAATAAATAATATATACAGAATCTTAAATAGTGTGCTTAGGAATTAATCTAAATCAGAGTAGTATTTGAATCTGTTTCGGTTATATATATTCATTTCCAGAAGATAGTAGCTCAGATCCCCCGTGATTCCTATATGTCTTTATGGTTTATTTGTGACCCTGCAGCCAAGAGCTCCTCTGTGACCTGACCACTACCAAACTTATTGATGGAAATGCCGCCTGCTCATTTACAAACCAATTTGCATCGCTTATCCCGCTGCTGCAGCGACGGGCGGTGGCGTATGAGCAATATTTGTGACATAACCCCGTGGACGCCATCTAGCGGGCAGCCGCAGCGGCAGCAGCTAATTAGTGTGACAAATTGCTTAGTCAGGAGCGGGGTGCAGGGGCGGGGTGCATGGGCGGGCGACCACACCCACAACCCCGTCGTGGCGGTCAGCTGGCGCCTGTCGGGCCGATGTCCATGTCGATGGCAGAATGAAAACTCATTAAAAATTTACAATTGATTGACTGCAGAATGGGCGGACGGGAAACGGGGCTTCCCCGAAAATTGTGACAGGCTCGTAGTTCAATCGAGTGTCCTGCCTGCCTGCCTGCCTGCCTGCCTGCATGGCAAGTTGCTAAATGATGCACACAAACGCATCGAGTGGCATATGGCCGCAGTGCAGGGCAAAGCAGGGCAGGTCCCTTCGATACTGGAGCAATTTATGCTAATGCTCGTTAGTGAAATCAAACAGCAACCCAGCAACCCAGCAGCCGGGCAACAGAGCAACAGAGCGACAGAGCAACAATTGTGTAAACAACACAGCGGCCGTAAAGCAAACTACGCTCATACGTGTGCGAGGAGCGGGGGATCGCAGGGATCGAAGGACGAGAGCGAGGACGAGGCCTGCAGCTGCATCTGCATCTGTCGGATGCGCACAAAATATTGACGCATACATATATTGGCAGTGACAATTAATCTGCTAATTGCCAATTTAAGCACGTAAACCAAACACAGGCGGCGGCATCGACATGACCAGGGCGTGGCTACCGCATAGAGTTCGTGGCAGATAGACAGGTGCACTGGGCGAAATGGCAGCTCTAGAAATATAATATATATAGTATTTACTCTAATACTAATTTTAATATTTAACTAGAACAGTTTCATCAACACCCTTAGCTAGCTACGATACGAAGTAGAGCTACCAACATTCTTGAGGGTTGGGTGCACCCAATATTTGTTTAAGGACTTTGCAGACCCCACAAATCATTAAAAAAGGCGTCTTTAAAGTCTTACCTTCTTGAATTTCTGTATAAAGTGTATGGATATATAACACAGCTTTTAGGGAACTCACTAATTAATCTCTGTGCACAGAACTGGCAAGGGGAATGGACACAGCGAATGTCCATGTATCGGGGTCGCCATTTATGGGCTGCCAACCATTGGAAGCCGACCAGGAGGAGACTGCTGCAGACTGTGGCCTGCATCTGCAAGTGAATTTGATTTGCCGTCTGATTTATGCGTGCGACGCTCGAGTACTTTTGCGTAATTTGAGCTAATGAAAGTCAACAGACGCAGGACGCAGGAGGCTCGATGCAGGCGGGGGCTGGCTGCTCCGGGGACTGGGCCACAAGTGCGTATGAATAATCAGGGCTTTAAAGCGGTGCTCGTAAATAAATTAGTTTTGCTGTTGACACGACAAATTGATGTGGGAGGTGGGAGGTGGGAGGTGGGGGGCGTGACCGGCAAGTGCCAGCGACTCCGGAACTTGGAGCCCGCTCCGGATGCAGTACAATGGTGATCTAATGAGCACGCACTGCTTCCTACTTCTGCCTTTTGAGTTAAGTCCGGAATTTATTTTTATTTTCCCTTGCAAAACTTTCCCTTGGTTTGCTGGAGTGACAGTGGGGCTGAGGACTTCGGGGCGGGTCTCTGGCCCTGTCAACTAAATGCGCTCCATTGTTGGCAGCCCTTTCAGCTGCTCCTTGAACTCCCCTAGCTCCTGCTCCCGCTCCTGATCCATCTTGGCCGGGACTATGACGATTGTCGCAGCTCATTAAATCCAAGGCCAAGACAGCAAAAGGCAAGCCGCAAAAATCCCTTTGCGCTCTCGGACAAAGGGCTTCATTGTGTCCGGGCCCGGAGCCTCCCAGCCTGGTTTCGTCTCTCGGCCACATTCAAAATGCCATTAAAAGCATACTAAAATTAATTTGTAGCAATTAGTTGCAAATTGCAAGAAAGCAAAGCAAAGGCGGCCAAGGCAAAGGATGCCAAAGGACGAGCCGGCCGCAGAGAGAAATTGCTCAACATTTTTATGTGTTTTTGCTCATTTAGAGAACTGGAGTTTGGGCTGGAGCTGGGAGCTGGAGCTGTCTCTGGCCAGGCCATGCCGTCGAGCAAAATCATAAAAACCCAGTGCCAATTGCCGCAGTCGCAGCAGGAGGAGCTGCTGGCGAGTAGTGGAGCATAAATAAATTCTCTGTTATTTTTGGCAATTATTTTCACATTCGAATCTTGTCTGGTCTGTGAGTTTGGGTGTAGCATCCTTGTGCCGAACTCATTTGTAATTTGCAGCCAGTTGGACCGATGAGAATCACTTGCCGCCAGCTCTTTAGATCTTTTTCTGCAGGCAGTCCCATGTCCTGGGGATATTAGACTAGGCTCCAGATTCTTGTGAATTCTAATGATCATTTTCGGATATATAAGAACATATTTTAGGTTTAGTACTGCCCTTAGAAACTTGAAATACTCTCCTGTTATTTCTGAGGGAATAGAGTCAAGGTTTACCATATAAATGCTCAAGAGTTTAGGTCATATTTATTAAATTTAATGGCTTCTCTGACTTGTCATCCCCTTCTTACTAATATTATAAGTCTTAGGTAGGAGAAACCATTTAAAAACTTGTATAGGCGCTAGAATTTCCATTCTAAAGAGATCTTAGCGTTTCTTTTGGGATAAATTTGATTTTTAATGTTTTTTAAATGGTTCCAAAACCCATCCAAATCCTAAAAGCTTCTCTATATGGGGTACTACCCATTCGAGTTCTCTCTCTGTCAGAAATTTCCATTTGTTGCTGTTGTTGGGCTTGCGATGCCATTAATTAGCCCCCGGCTTCTGAAACCTCTGCCTCGTGGCGCTTATCCCCCAAATCCATCTGGGATTCCCAGCCTGCGATTCCCAGGCGATAGACATCTCGGTGCCGGCATTTGTCTTGACAGGATTGGGCTGGGAGTCAAGTCCCAGGAAGGAGGAGCTGCCGCTGCATGACACATGTTGTCAGCGGGCTCATCTTTCTTTCTGCCCCTCCCCCGCAACTATTCGACGCTCCGCTAATTGGAAAATGTCACAATTTATTTTATTTTTATGTTTAATTGGATTCTGGCTGAACGGAAAGTTCTCTGCGGGAATGGGGCAGGAGGTGGTGGGCTGAGGGCCGTCGCCTAGGTACGACGCATGATAATTTTCTTAATTTGTGCGCCTTGATGAGCAGGAGATGGGAGATGGGAGCCGGGGGCCCTCTCGCTTCCCTCCTCCGAGGGACAGGGAGCTAGTGGGAGAAGCGAAACTTTTTCCATTTTGCTGATGGCATGTGTACGTGGAAAACTTTTGCCCACAGCTGCTGTCTGGGAGGACGACTCTTCAAAGGTGCAAATAAAGTAAATTATTAGATTCTTCTCTCTTCGTTCTGCTCTCTGTGCTTGTGGATTTCCGCTTCAATTACTGCTCTCGCATAAATTTCACTTGACAAACTTGCTCGTGGTAGTTGGCTCTGCCACGCACACCCCTAAGCACATCCTCACACACTGGGATTGACAAATTAAGGACTTCCGCAGGGGGGCAACGTGTAATTGCTATTAGTTATCCCGGAGCCAAGTTTAATGAGAGCCAAGCGCATACGGGGAAGTTTCCGCTTACTAAATGCATTTATTCGCTTTTAGATTAGATTTTAGGTCACATATTATGTGGATATTTACCTATGTAGTTCTGAAGGGGCTTCTTATACAAAATAATGAAATAAACCAGTTCTAGCTCGCTATTCTGAGACCAGTTGGTGTTTTCCCGAGTATCCCTCGGTTATAAATATTCATCTGCTTTGATTTCAGCATTTTCTGCTCGTAAATACTCGCTTCTAGTTATTCCAAGTTCAATTCACCTTAAGGAGCGGCTGAAGTTATGTGGTTTCCTGCTATCTTCCCTCTTTCCCTCATATGGATTTGGAATCAAAGGCGGCTTTGGGTATAATTTCTCAGGCATATAAATAAATCACGTTGTCTGCCAGATAAAAAGCTTTATTGGCTTCATTATGGCAGCAGCAGGAGCAGCGTAGCGGCATCCGAGGCCGAGGCTTAATGAGATATATATGCCTGCCTGGCGTTACGTTACGTATACGCCTCATAGGCGGTCGTCGTCGTCGTCGTCGCTTGTTGCCGCGCGTTGTTGTCCTTCGTCTTATATTTCCCTCCTCCCCCCGCCGCTTTGAGGGGTGCGCATAATAAATTTTCATTTTAATGACTTAACGCATAAAAACAACAAGAGCAGCAACAACGGGCGGCCGGCTGGCTGGCAAGGAAGATGATGGAGAATGCAAGGGACTTACAGGTGGTGGCGTTGTCCTGGCTGCTGTTTTTACAACCATTCCCGAGCACTGAGCAGAGCTGAGCTGAGCTCTTTTGCTGCTCCCGCCGTGGTGTTCGTTACACATTTCCCTGCTTCATTTGTTACGCATTTTCCCCTCAGCCCCGTCCTTCCGCCTTCCCTCCTGTATTGCCCCAAGAGGCGTCGCGTAAATGTGTTGGCAAAACATTTTTATGATGACGTGCTAAAGGGAACTGGGAGTTGGCACATCCCAGATCTGCTGCCCACGCGTCGTCGTAGCTCACCTCGAGCAAAAAGTTAATTAGAAATTATGCCCGAGCTGTGTGCTCCGAGGACAACACGCAGCACACACAAAACTCACAACACCTTTGGGCTTTCGCAATGAGGCTTAAAAATCATACATACACGCCGGGGAGGACGGGGAGGACGGGTAGCAGGAGGAGTAGCAGGAGGAGAGACCCATAAACCTCGACGGCATGGGCATAAAGCTAATGAATGCCACTTTTGATGTGTGTACGCTGCAGCAGCGAAGCGTGACAAGGCTTAAAGGACACAGTCCGCGGGAGAAAATGGTGATTCCCGAAGGCCAAATGGAGCCGAACTTCATACATCCATTTGCCTTAAAGTAAGTACTCTCTCCGAGATCCCAGAAATATGTAAAAACAAACTTACAATTGGCAAGCCAAACCCCAGCCCCAGAAAAACTCCCGAACTTAAAAGAATAGCTGTTATGGCAGGACAATGGCATTCGATGGCATTCATAGCTTCATGTCAAGTGAAGAGTTTCGCATTTTCGCAGTCAATTTTCTTTTATGAGTTTGTGTTTTTGTCATACACCCTGAAGCCCCTCTGTTCCCCTCTTTCCAGCCCCCCAAAAACATGTGTGTGTGGTGTTTTTATTGCGGCTGAACATATTTTCCGTTTTTGGCTTTGCATACTTTCAGGCGTGTGTTTTTCCTAAGCCAGGGTTGCCGAGTGCTCAAAGTTACTTCAATTTTGTTAGTTTTTATTTGTTCATTACCTAAGTAGGAAGTTTGGAACGCAACGACCCTGTAAAGTCCTCACATTCCTAAATAGCTTCAGCAGCCGAGTCGATTCAGTCATATCCTGTTGTCCGGTCCGCCTGTCTTCGGCTTGCCCAAGCTAGCTTCGCTTATTGTTTCTATGTAAGTCCCTAGGTAAAGTTAAAAATGTAAATATATCTTATATATAAGACGTAAACCTTTTTATTAAGACATTCTCTAAATGCTAACATAGCGATATGTGGCAACCCTAGCTAGGTGCGGTTGTGTGTGTGTGAATCATCACACTGATGCCTGTATTTTTAATACATTTTCGCTTCAGCATTTTCGACAATAACCAGCGAGAGACAAGGCAAAAAAAGGAGGGAAGGGAACGAGCGCCGGGCGGAGAAATTACCATGCCATGCCGCTTATCAGGACACACACATCGGCGCGGCATCAGCATCGTTTTGCTCGATGGCTCTTCGGGGAGCAACTATGGAGCGCAGCAGCGGGCTCGCAGTGACAGTGACTAATAAAAGCACACTCCCACTCCTGAGTGGGCACTCAGGCCGAGGCAGGAGCAGGAGCAGGAGCAGGAGCTGGAGTGGAGCTCCTGGCAATCCCACAAAAGCAATATAATAGTCAAGCCCTCTCTCGCCCGGGTAATATACAATGTTTTCCGCTTTCTTTTTGCACAGTTTTCATTTGTTACTAAAATCATAAACAAATGTTGGTGCAGAGTTGCTCTAGCTATCTCGCATTCTATAAGGATGTGGCCCATGGCACACACATATCGCCCAACAACAGCCTGGAACTGGCACACACTCGCACACACACACACTTGGAGAGCAAATAAACTGCTCATAAAGCAAAAAATTGCAAAAAATAACAACAGCAGGAGCAGGAGCAGGAGCAGGAGAGCTGAGAAAAATGTAACGAAAAACAAGTATATGTTATATTCAAATGACCCGACATTCGAGTACCTGGCACTAGGGAAATACTGCGTCCCTAATTAAGTAACATAAAGAACGCAGAACTCACCAATAGCTATTTTGTTAGCTTAAAAGAAGTTCAGTGGAACAGCAACTAAATTTACACATCAATGGATTAAAAAACAAAACATACACATCTCTGTGCGAACACTACGTATCACTTAGTTAGCTTACTCCGGCTAAAGAGTTTAATGAGAGGCTATTGCTGTAGATGGCTCCTATCTTGAAGTTTGGTGCCCATCCATCCTTCTGCTGACATATATCCCTTCAATTCCGCCTTTACGAGGTATCAAAAGGAATGAGTTGCTGAATCTGTGAGTTTTGAGGAGGCGGCTCTGCGGTGGAGTGCGAAAGGGGTCGGGGGCAGCGACTTAATCTCCATCTAAACGCAATGGAGTCGTAATAACAACAGAAAACAAATAAAAAGCGAAAACCTACGGAGCAGAGACACAGCGATATCTGCGAATACATATGCATGATCTCTGCGTGTGTGTATGTGTGTGCATGGTAGCCTTCATAGTTTACGTTTTTTCCACTTCATTTTATTCGCTTTCCCTCCGCTCTCTCCCCCTCTCCGGGGGAAAAGCAGGAAGCGTAGGAAAAATGGCAATTTGGTGCGGTGTTTTTTTTTTCATTTCCCCATTTTTCTTTTATTTCGAACTGTTGACTGACTCCTTGACTCACTCGCTGTCCGTCGTCGTTACAAGCTCCTCTCCGCTCCCTTTGCCATGTGTGTGTGTGTCTGGCTGCTGATTAGCCCACTTGGGTGCCATTGGAGTGCTTCATTTGATCCTTGGCCGCAGTTCTAGGCTCCCCGCACGCCCTGCCCTTGCCCATGTCCATGCCCATGCCCATGTCCATGTCCATGTACTTTGTACACACACGTGTCCGCTTGTCCGCTTGTCTCCGTTTAGGTGTAGTTTCCTTGGCCATTCCGCTCGTCTTGCTTGTCTCCAGCATACTCATGCTGGCCACAAATATGAGCGTGTTGGGGACAACAGAAACAGCAACAGAAATGGCTAAAAAAGAAGGAGAACAAGCGATGAAGAGGCAACGGGCCCCAGCTCAATATGCTCCCCATTTGCTGAGCTACAACTTGAGCTTATCCGGTAAGTGACGACTGGGCAGTTACGCAGAAAGATGTTAGGTGTAAATAGGATTTTAATAAATATAAATAACTAAGTAATATAAATAAAGGTATTGCAATTACTTTATTTAGATATTTTATTTATAATTTAAAAAAAACCTTATGTGCGTGCTAGCTATAAGGATGCTGTCACCAAATTTGGTGGCTCTATTTCTTATAGTATTTCAGCAGTATTTGATACAGGAAGACGGACAGACGGACAAACGGACAAACGGACAAGAATATATATAGTTTATGTGGAGAGATCTGCCTTCTTCTGCCTCTGTGGGCATCATCCTTCATCCTTTCTCCATACTTGATATCCGATTTCCAGCTTATTATATACTATGTATTATCGCGAGTCTCCTGTAGCGTCTTTACTATTCTCCCTAGCCGAGTCCCTTGCCTCAATGTCGCTTACATGCTGTCCAGTTACAACGAGCACTGTACATTATTGTGTTGTTGTCTCGTCTCATTTGTGTCCTCCTTGCTCACGCTGCTCCTGCTCCTGCTCCCGCTGCTGCTGCTCCTTCAGTACATTGTCGTCCTTGTTGGCCCTGTCTTTGTGGTCACTTGCCGCTCTCTCCTGCCCCAGAAGACTCGTTCTTCGCACGAATGAAGAAATTCTCCGCAAAATTGCTGTCGACGGAACAATGATTTGGCCAGGGTATCGAATGCTTCGACAACCGTCCCGCCCACTCGAACCCTCCCCGGCCGTCGTGGCCCTAATTTGGCCATTACCCAGGTTGATGAGATCGTAAAGTGTCCCTGTTTCCTTTTTATTCATTTCCCCTTGCTGTTTTGTGAGGCTGTCAGAACTGTGAAAGGGACAATTTTCAGGTCATTTAATTCAAAAGTCATATGTTGTCGGTTGGCTGTAATTGAAACCCGCAGGAGGACGCAGTAGGACGCAGGACGGGTCTGCGAGGAGTCCACTGAATTGCATAATTTGATTAAAATATTACGACATATTTATCGTATGCTTGGGCTCGATTTCATATTCATTTCGTTGCCAAATCAAATATTTCAGGCGAACGAACCACTCACTCGTATCGCCTGTAGTCCTGCGGTTGACCCCAGGGGACGGCGCCGGGGAAGGAGGACACACAGCAGCAGTTTGCTGACTTGGGGATACGAGGGACCGAGACTACAGACCGAAAAAGTAGTTTTGGTTAAAATTTACATTTTATATTAAAGTGACGGCGGGAACGCAGCTGTCGTTTCGGTTTTTGCCCGGGGCTAAATGAGTTTTTAAGCGCTGCTCCATCGCTGGAGAGGAGTGTGGGTGTGTGTGGGGTGTGTGTGGGGAGTGTGTGAAGCCACAAAAATCAAGGCAAAGGACCACACGTGCTGGGGAGTAGAGGACGTTGCCTCCGAGGCATCTAATTTCCTTATTCATTCGGTGCCGCAGCTTCAATAAAAGCTCTCGCCTGTCGGCCACTGCCTTCCTTCCTCGATATTTGTACGGCTGCAACTAATTAGTGGCTGCACCTGCTCATCATCATCATCCGCATCCTGCACCGGAAGTCCTGTGTCAGTCCGGGGCATTATTAATGCTCCTGGTGCCGCTGCTGCCACGTCATCGGATATCGCCGGCTACCCCTTCATCTTCAGCTTCTTCCGTGTCATCTGTGCCCGCCTTTTCCCATATATTTTTTAATTTTTTTCAGCGCAAAACCCCAAGCCAAACAAGCTGATAAAGTTAAAGCAGCCACCAGGGAGAGGAGAGTGTGTGTTGCACCGCAAAAATTAAGGGTTTTTAGAGATTTAAATGTTGTTTTAAGGGATTTTAATTAAGGATTTTATCTAAATAAGGGGATTCTGCTAGAAACTCTTATATGGATAAGTTGCTGGTCTAGGAGAGCTTCCACACTTGCCAACAACTAAAGTATCTAGGTTTCCTTTGCCATAATTGATTTCCCCTTTGTACTTGGTCTAATTTACAATAATTAATTAATTAATTACATTTTTGGGCCATTTTCGCCGAGTGCATCCCTATATATCCATGTGTGTGCAGCATGACGTTCCACATGCGACAAAGCACACGATTAAATTACAAAATGTCAATAACGATAACGAAATGAAATTGATTGAAACGAGTGGCGACCACACAATGGATGCGACATACCCTGGCCACACAAAGGGCCATCCTGGCTATAGAGCCATCGCTCTATATACACACACATCGCCATAGCCACGGCCGGAGCCGGGAGCCAGGAGCCGGGACAGCGTCATTCCCCCTGGTCGCGTGATAAATGATGCGAGTGTGTGCCAGCCAGGCCAGTGTGTGCTGGAGTGGATGACACCTCGCAGACACACATATATGGCGACTATATGTGCGCCCATAGATCGGCACAATGGCATGTCAATTAAAATGCATGCTGTTGAAATCATTCGCAATTAATTCATAATTAAAACGCGACACATTATCAAAAGTGTGTGTCAGTTCGGAGGAGGGGGAGGGACGTATTTACATAAATAGCGAATGAATATTTATGAGGGAGCGCCGACACACAGCACACTGGACACTGGACACTGGAGGGAGCTGCGGAAAAGCGGGCTTAAATAGTGCGGAAAATGAAAGGAAGCCACACCTCAAGTTGCCGGGGCAGGCCTGTGCAAATTCCGCAGAACTTCTGCGGGGCAGCCCCCGAAAAAGGGGTACAGTGAAGTGCACTTAAAAGCATTTAGTTGTAGCGACAAAATTTTGCAACATTGAAATGCGGTTTCGCCGGCGGGGAAGTGGAAAGGGAAAGGAGAGAGGAGAGAGGAGAAAGGGAGTGGCCAGTGTGCCAGTACTTTCCCAGCAGCCCTTTTCTGAAATGAATGTGCGTGAATAAACAAGGAGGAGCTGGGGAGCAGGGGAGCAGGCGCTGGAGCTGGGGGCTTAACTTTGGCAACTCGTCCTTGTGTAACATAGATGGGGTCCTCTCTCTAACTTCGCCCCTAAATTAGCGCCATAAAGTATGCAACAAGCTTTTGCCAAGCGCTTTTAATTTGTTCCCTGGAACTGGCATCAAATATTCATTTCTGGGGGCGGGAGCGGTCCTTTGGTGCCCAAGACACAGGAAGCGCCAGCCTCGGCCTCGGCCTCGTTCTTTAAGGGAAAACTTTGGGCTAATTTGCGTGCGACAACTAAAAAACATCTTCCTCGTAGTAGGCGGTTAGGGCTTTGTTTCTGAACTGAAAATTCCATTCAACTGTCATTTGTGACGCTCCCAGCAACCCCCGAAAGTTGAATTTTAGTTCCAGCTCTGCTGTCATAAGCAAATTGACTGACAAGTAATTAAAAGCGGTAGCTGTAAGTAAGGTTAGCCCCCAGAGAAACCCCATCATTATCACCATCAAGATCATCGTGGCGAGGGGCTTCCCCGCCATTCGACGGCTTTGATTGGGCCATAAAATTAAATAAACGGCTGACTAAATTCACTATCAAAATTGAATTCGGCAATTTGTCTCTGCAGTGCAGCTCCAGATCCAGTTCCAGCTCCAGCTCCAGCTCCGTTTATTATGCAAAGGATCGAAGGCGGAGTAGGAGCCAGACCAGGGGCTGGGCAAACTGTTTATGTTGCCTGCTTCGGCCCATAAAAAGGCGGACTGCTGCGGTTCTCCGCCGGAAATCTCATTTTGTTTGTAAATCAGCAATTTGCAGCCGGTCACAGGACGTTCTCGTCCTCGCTCTCGATGTCGTTGTCGCCACACTCTGAGCCACACCCACACACCCACACAGACAGCTACACAGAGCATAAAAATTACATTATTTTAAATGTAATCTCTAAATGGGTTTTTTGTTGATATTACAGAGAAATATCTCAGGCAGAATCTCAGGGTTACTTACAATAATATAATCATGAATTTTGATACCTCTAGCTTCAAAGATTTCAGTGTTCGAACGAACAGGCGGACAAACGGACACAGGCACATTAAATTACATGAATAAATACATAAATAAAATGGAGTATATAATAATATATATAACTAAATTAGTATATATATAATAATAAATAACTAAAATAGAATATATAATAATAAATAAAAATACAAATTTTAGATAAGACTTAAGATACGAGATGTAATAATAGAGAGATGTAAATAATAATAATCATTTTTACACAAATTCGCTTATATTGTTTTCTCTCAGTGCGCACACTCACATTTTTAAACGCTCAATAAGATTGGAAAATTGATGGCGGTATTGCTCGTTGGTTTTGGGTAACGCTCAGCTCGTTACGTTCGTCCTTCCTCCGCTCCTCAGTTTTCCGGCTACCCGTTCGCTTATCACCCCAGCAGGAAGGCAGGAGGCAGGAGGCAGGAGGCAGGAGGCAGGCGGGCAGGAAGGCAGGCCACATCCCTGGCAAGCCCACTCTCCGACTGGCACTTGGTAAGTAAGTAAATCCCTCATTTTCAGTGAAAATAAAAATTGCCCCAGCAGCGAGCGTAACGCAAAATAAACACATTTAAGTTGCAAATTGAATTTTGCATAATCCCAGGCGCTGTAGTAGCGAGATGCCACTTGGGCTGGGTTTCCGTTCCCGTGCCCGTTTCATGGAGTCCGTCCTCGTCCTGTCCTGCCTGTCTCCCGAGTCTGTCGCTCTCTTGTATTCCTTTTTTTTGGTGGCACACTTCACATCAGCGCATGAGACGGAATTTCTGATTAGTTGCCATGGATTCCCCTTCATCTGCTGCGGATGTGTCCCGCACTCCTCGCCCAACACTTGTTTACTCCGCTTGACTTTGGCGGAATTCTATTTATTTTCAAAAATTTCTTTTGGGACAACTTCCCACACTCCCACGCACTTGCCCCATATGCATGCCACACACGCACAGCCGCACACACAGAGCCAGCGGCTCCTAGGCGTGTGATCCTTGGGGATTTACAAAGTAGCCGCGTAATTGAATTTACTTTATACTTTGCCTGATTAGAAAAAAAAGTTGATTGAATTTCACGCAGCTCCACATCTCGAGGCTGCTCCGGGACTGCAGCCCCCATCGGGTTGTCCATAGGGCCGGGGAGCCTCGCCGTCTAGCCTGATTCAATTAGGCCTTTCTCGGAGAGGATAGTTGAGAGTTCTTGATAGTTTTTTTAAGCTTAAAGAATTGGTTAAATTTATGCCGGCAAGCTAATGACTTATTGATAACTGAACAAGGCACTTTATGGAGTGCTATCTGAAGTATCTCCCTCATAGATTTCTCAAAATATTTCAGCATCTAAGCGATCAGATTATGAAACTAATTATTAATAGTGGATAGTCCAGATAAAGTTTTTTAGACAGTTTTATAAACAATTTAAAAGTCAATCAAGACACTGTATCTTATATAATTTTAAAAAATTGTAGAGAAAGCAATGTGGTTTCTAGAGCTATAAACCTAATGGTGATGATAAAGCATGTGTGACCTGGGTTAAGTTTGCTTTTAAAGATCGATCTTAGAAAAGACTAAGTTGTACATAGGAGAGTGTGCAACTCAACAATAATATTTACTTCATTTACACCACAAATGGATCCAACTTGGATCAACGCTTGGCAATGGCATTTTATTGCAGAGAAACAAAGAAAACGAACATTAAATTTAACAAAGCCCCCCTAGTCGCCGTCGTCGTACTGGTCGTCGAACTCGTCGTCGTCCTCGAAGTCGTCCAGGTCTTCTGCCACATAGGCCGCCTTCTGCTGCTTCCGGAGCAGCCAGGCTCGGTAGGCTTCCTCCTCCTCGACGGTTGGATCGCTGGCCTCGATAAAGTCCTCGGGCTCGTGCGGGAACTCCTCCTGGACCAGGGGCAAGTGCTTGAACGGAATGTTGCGGGCGAAGTACTTGTGGCCCCAGCCCAGGTAGATGGACTCGCAAATGTTCTCGAAGGTGAAGGTGTAGGCGCCCGGCCAGACGTTCGACTGCATCACCAGCATGCGCTCCTTCTGGTTGGTGTACTTGCTGGTCAGGCGGACCAGCCACGGCACCGGGATCTCAGGACTCATGTCGTTGGCGCACGAGGACATGATGCTGGGACCGACCTCGGGCTGGTTGAAGCCCTCCATCATGCCCTCCTCCTCTCCCTCCTCCTCGCCCTCCTCCTCCTCCTCCTCCTCGGCCTCCTCCTCGCCCATTTCGTCCATGAGCCGCATCTTGAGGTACAGAGCCAGGGCCTTCTCCCTCTCCTTCTGGGCCTTCTCCTCGTCGTACCACACGACGCGCCCCTGGTTGAGGATATTCGACCGGACGTGCACCCAGGCCACGGGAGTGGCCAGGGAGCCCAGGGGTTCCACCTGGTACTTTTCGTTCTTCAGCAGCATCACATCGTTGTCTGTAAATGGGTTTGGGAACACAACACATCCTAGGTAGTAGGCAGTAGGTGAGGAAGGCCTTACCCTCGATCTGCTCCTCCTCGCCCTCGTTCATCTCCTCCTCCTCCTCCTCCTCCTCTTCCTCCGCCTCCTCGAGATCCTCGCCATCGAACATGCGCTGCTCCTTCTTGGTCATCCTGCGATAGTAGCCGGCGGGCGCGATGTAGGTGCCGGCCGTAATGCGGCCAATCATGGTGCGGAGGTAGTGCTTCTCCTTGCCCGGAAAGCAGGGATACGATATCACGTCTGCCTCCAGGTCGCCGGTGAGGAACTTCTTTATCTGCCGCGAGACGACGATCTGGCGGGGCGTCACGATGGGCAGTTCGATCCAGTCGTCAAATAGGGAGTTGACCACGAAGTAGGAGTACCTGTTGCAGCCGAGACCGATCAGCTCCGGCGGAATGTCGTAGAACTCGGTTTCCTCGACCAGGGGAACGGGCATTGCCTTGGGCTTCATCTTCTCCAGCTCGTCGAGCGGGTACTCCTCCCAGCCGTAGATGCCCGGCGTGAGCTCCGGCCCAATGTGCGGGGGCAGCGGCCTGTCCTCCCTGTTCGGGCGCATCTTTAGGGGCAGCTGCTTCTCCCTCATCTCCTCCTGCATCATGACCAGGCGGGACGCCACCTCCTCGCGGGTCAGCGACGCCTCCACGATGTAGTAGGAGGCCTTCAAGCCGTTGATGCAGCCCCAGAAGCGGCACTGCATGATCGAGGGATGGGTCTGCAGGCGGTTCATGGCGCTGGCCAGCTGGAACACGTCGTCGTTGCAGATGTTGAAGCCGCACTGCCTCCAGTAGAACTGCAGCTGCTGGACGCGCTCGTTGAACGTCACGAACAGCCGCATGGAGTCGTCGATGACGATCCGCAGCTCCTCCTCGTTGGCCTTCTCATCCTCGCCATACATGTCCTCGCCCACCAGATCCTCGCCCTCCAGATTGTACGGCAGCTGCGGAAGGAGCTCGATTGGGTGGGAATATCGAACGGATATGGGGGCAGAATACCTTCATGGACTGGAGAATCTGCTTGGCCACCCGGAACGTGCGCACCTCGTCGAACACTCCGCTGGGCGGGAAGCGTTCCGGCAGGTGGAACTTCTGCTCGCGCACATTCCGGCTGAACTCCTCGAAGAAGTCGATCACATTCGGCGGTCGCTCGTCGATCACGCGCTTTATAATGTCACTGATGTGATCGAATCTGGTTTGGGAGGCGGAATAAGGAATATAGTAACTACACCCACACCTTTTAAGTCCCTTTTCCTGGAACCTCCCACCCAAAGATCTACTTATAAAACACCTAATTATTTATAAAAAAAAAGTAACTAGCAATCAAACAATCAAAAATTCCTACAAGTCAATGGCATCTCACATACATAGAAAGTTGGGGCTCATCATTATGTATGAAGAATGTTGGAGGATCACAAGGAAATACATAAGGAACCAAGGTCACCAACTTGCCAATCATTTCGCATTTAAGGTCTAGCAGGTTTACTCACAAGTTGTCACCACTCAGAGTGCTGTATTGCTGCATTATCGACTTGGCCACGTTCAACTCGTAGCTAATATTGGGGGCCTCGGGGGGCGAGGCCTTTCGGATATCGCACTGCGAGTCGAAGGCGCCAATGGCGATGGTGGTCGTCGAGGAGGAGGACGAGGATGTGATTATGTTGGAGCACTGGGGAGAGCTCTCGTTCTCGGCGGACTTCTCGTCGGGCGTTGGCGGCTTCTTCCTTTTCGGGACGCATGGTGCCGGCAGTGCAAACTGGGAGCTGGACGAGGAGTCCAGCGAGAAATTGCGGCAAGAATCTCCGTCCATCGCTGGGTGATTGATTCAACTCTGATAAGTAACTTGAATGATGTGTTATGTTCCAGGGAACTGGGTGTATTTACAATCGAACGAATGAGCTTTTGACAAGATATTCCAGAAGCCAAAGTGGCATACTTTGTTTATTTTTATTTATTTTCAAGGATAAAGCCTGCCTACTTGCTTGTCAATGCTATGGTAATATAGTATTGTATTGTCTTGCTAAGACTCTTTATAAACTGTCAAAAATAATAATATTAATAAATCGATTACCGCTGGAACTCCATAATTCTAAGATATCTTATATATACATATATTTCATCTTCTATAAGTAATAACCTTAATCTTATATTATTTTCTCTCAAAGAAACTCTGATAATGGTGATGATAATAATAAATCGAATACCTCTGAAGCCTAAGATATCTTATATATACATATATATCATCTTCTATAAGTAATAACCTTAATCTTATATTATTTTCTCTCAAAGAAAATAAAAATAATAAATCGAATACCTCTGAAACTCCATAAGCATAAGATATCTTATATTTAAATATATTTCATCTTCTACAAGTACTAACCTTAATCGTATATTATTTTCTATCAAAGAAACTCTGATAATGATGATGATAATAATAAATCGAATACCGCTGAAACTCCATAAGCCTAAGATATATTATATAGAAACATATATCATCTTTTATAAGTAATAACCTTAATCACATATTATTTTCTCTCAAAGAAACTCTGGTGGCCAAAAAGCGAACTATGGCACGAGTGTACTTTTGTGTAGCATAACTTAGGGGTTGAGATGTTCGCGCACGCAACCCTGCCTTATAGTTCCCAACTGGTACTAGCAGCGCCGCCATGGAGACCCCCTGGCGAAGCGGAGGAAAGCATACTTACCTGGCGTAGAGGTTAACCGTGATCACGAAGGCGGTTCCTCCGGAGTGAGGCTTGGCCATTGCACCTCGGCTGAGTTGACCTCTGCGATTATTCCTAATGTGAATAACTCGTGCGTGAAATTTTTGGTAGCCGGGAAGTGCGTTCGCGCCGTCCCGACATTAGTAAATAAATGACAAATGATACTCTTTGGTACCTTTGCTACCATTTCCAATCAAATTACATTCCACACTCCGTAGAAAAATTTGAATATTAAATCCTCTTTATATATTGGCCATAAATCAGAGGGTTTCTAACCCTAAAAAGAAGAATAAATTGCTATCCAAATGTCATAAGCCACAAAAAAAATAAAATAAAATGCAATAGTTTCCAGGAACTTCAATATTCGTAGGTGAGAATAGATCAGGGGGAGGATGTGGTTTACCCTTCCACAGAGAAGGCACCAAAGGTGATTTAATTTATGGCAATTACAAATTGTTATTAGAAAATTTGCGGTCATCGAGTCGCACACAACCGCAGTTAAATTAAAAATCAAAATGCGAAAATGCCGCCGCCTAAAAAGCAGGTCAAAATTATTGTTGACGTAGGCCGCACTCTCGGCTTTGGTTGGGAAAGGCACGGGGAGAAATGTATGGGAACTATTTCTAGATTTAAGGATTAAAAAAAGAATTATCTACTAATATTATAACTTAAAATATATATAGCCCATGCAATACAGTAAAACTGTATATTAGAAAACTGTCTAAAGAATATTATGAAGTCTTTACTTATATTTCAAACCAAATACTTCAGTCTGGATTGGTTTTTCCCAGTGTCCTTGTAAGGTCCGAGTGTGCGTAAATTGTTTGCTGTTTGCATTGGCCACTTGTTTGTTTGTTTGTTTGTTTGCGGGATGCTCCTGTGTCCTTTGGCATTATTACGACAATGGCAGCAGCAGCAATAGCATCAGCATCAGCATCAGCATCGGCAACAGCGCATATTGTGTATGATAACAGCGCGGGCAATGCATAATTAAACTAACAAACACGGCCATCAATTTGGGCCCTCCCGCCCGCGCTGTCTCTGTTTTTGACGAGCACTTGACAATCGCTAATGAAGGAGACTGCCCGCGTGTTTTGCGGCATTTTAATTAATAAATGTGCATCGTAGTTCTGCCGCCGGCTGGGCCACAAACTTTGCCACATTAGCAGCAATTCAACTTTATCAATGGGCTTCTAATTAACTCGCACATGGGGCCAAACTTCGGCTTTGCGAGTTTGCTGATCTAGTTTTCCGGCTTCCTGTCTTCCAATCAACTCAAAAGCAACGCCATGTAATGCCCTCCGTCACGTACTTGGATTGAGTATTCCCCCTCCCCGGAAACAGCAGTATACACTCAAGAAAATGCATATATTTATCTATCTATGGCTCCAATTGGGGCTCTTAATTCTTTAGTAATTCTAATAAATATTATGTTATAAGAGTAAATGTGGAGGACAGGAGATGCTCCAGGAGTCTGGTGCCTCTCGAAGGGCGTTCGAGTGCGTTGGCTGCGCGGAATTATTTCGGAATCAGAGGCTGGAACTTTTTTGTCGCTGGGCGAACACGGCGAAAGTTCGCCATCATATTTCCTAGCCGCCATGTCCTGGCCAGGTTTCCTACGTTCTCCGTTCTCTGGCCAGGACGAGAGTGGGCAGCATAAGCAGGGATAAGTGCTCCTGAGTGGACAGACAGACGCGGCACGGCCTTCATTAGAGCTGACTGAGCGAATAATAAACAAGAAGCAATCGCACGGCCAAGAAGGAAGCCGCAGCGGACTTTTGCTTTTTGTGCCGTTTTCCGGGGCGATGTTTAAAAGCATTTCCATGCTAAAACAAAAGGCCATTCAATAGGATTTTCCTTTATGGCACTGGCTGCCCAAATGCGGCTTAAGTTCGTCCCTCTCCCCCGCTTCTGTGCCACCTTGCCAGGGGGAGTCCTCCTCCTCCCTCCTCCCGCATTATTTGATGCCCGAACCCAGTATTTGCTCGGCCAAGAGCCGCCCTTCCCTGCTCCGCCTCCTCAGTGTTCTCTCCTCAGTGAAATTCTAAACCTTTTATGGGAATGGACGTATGCATCCCTCACAGCACACGCAAACGGAGCTTTTAAAATATTCATAGAATTGCTTTAATAACGGCAAATGAGCAAGTCGGAGAACGATCCAGTTCCCAGCCCCAAAATGTCATTCTAAGTTGGCTGTGCACTGCGGAGATAATCTAGTAATTTATGGGGGCGGTAAGTACGAGTTTCTTTACTATATTTAGTAAATATAAAGGCTAATAGTATATAAATATATTGAGTTATAAAGCTTAAGTATTAGGGAGAAGACCTCAGTAAAATGTCCAGAAACCGAATTGAAAGCTCTTTCCAGAAATCCCACTAAACCCTCTTTTCTTGCCGTGTGCAGAGTTCACTTGGCTATCAAATTGTCCCTCTATCTCTATCGAAGGCTGATGATGGCATATGGACCGGGGGGGCGGTGGGAGTAGGCCACAGGTTATGCGCAAAAAGCAATTTTTATTTACCAGAGGGCTCCGCCGGCATCGTTGGCTTCGTTGGCTTCGTTGGCACCGCCAACTCCTAAGCCCGTTCCGTTGACTGATTGGCGAGACGGCGCCAGAGAGCAAATACGGAAGGCCGGAGACCGGAGACCGGAGAACGGAGACCGGAGACCGGCGGCTGGAGACAAACGAGGCGTCCATCTCAAGAAGGAACCCCATGCCATCCACTCATCCTGGCGTGCCCCCGACTCCACTGGTTGGGTATGCAAATCAGGGACGACGACGACGACGACGACGACGGCGATGTCGGGCAGGAAGTTGATTAAATGACAAAATAAATAGAAAGTGAAGGATAATGTCAACATTCTAAGTGGTTTTCTTTTAAAAAGCTTAACTGACAATGAACCGCAGGGCAGCGGTCGCACCGACCGCCGACAACGGCCACGGCATCAAGTTGAATAAATTATTTTTGTGACCGGCGGCGGGAATCCGAGGAGGGTTCCCTGCTGAGGGACACGAGTCCTTGAGGGCGCCGCTGCCGCTGCCCCTGCTGATGCTGATGCTGTTTGGGGTGCCGAGGACAGGAAATTGACTTTGATAGTGCATGAAATTTGATGATAATTTAACATTTTTCAATTTGGGTTTATGGACCCAAAACCCACGTGACAGCTACACTGGAAACAACAAGGAGAACGAGCCAGATCTGTGTGAAACCTATGGGAATGTTGTTACCAAATTTGGTAGCTCTAGCTCTTAAGGTCTCTGGGGTCTCAGACGAGCTAAGGACAGCCCTCTCTGAAAGTTCCGGTGACTGTATCCTAGTTTCTTGGACAAAGTAAGTGATTTTCGATTCTAGTTCCCTTTATCTACAGAGGTAGTTTTTGAGTTTTTTCCAGTGCACTTCCATATGAATTTGCTTAAGGGCAAGTGGAATAAGAGCACCCCAGATCCTAGCCAAGCCACCCCCGGCGGCGGCTAATGAGCTGGCCTTATTAAATTGAGCGTGCGGAAATGTTGGACAACGCCAAAGTCCCTTATCTCTGACAGCGGCAAATTGTTTTACCCTCTGACAAATGCCTGGACTCTGCTCTTGGCTCTTGGCTCTTAGCTGTTGGCTCTTGGTTCGGCTTTCAGTGCCCAGTTGTTGCCATCTCTTTGAGCCGTTTTTGTGTCGCCAATTTAATTGAAAGGAGCCCCGCTGGGAGCCTCCTTGGCGCTGCTCCTAATTGGTTGCCTTGCCTCGGATGCAGCAGGACTGTCTCTGTCCGAGGACAAATGGCGGCGACACGTATGCATCATTAGGTCACTGGACAGCAGCCAAGACTGCGACTCGCTAGATTTACACAGGACATGATTAGGTGGCTCGAGGATGAATTAAAAGAGTACCGAGCTAGAGCTAGTTTCCAAAGGAAAACCTTAAAAAACTGCAATAAAATAGGCAGTAAATACACAGTAATAAATGCAGTAAATAGACAAAACATGTAAAGAAGTTGAGCTATCTTAAATTGTTTTGTCTCACAGTAAGTATATAAAACCTCTCAAAAATTCTACAATTCTAAACATCCGCTTGCTGCAGACTCTCATTGATTAATTTTCGCTCAAAACTGACCCCATTTGGGGTCACTTGCTCTTGACAAGATTTGCCCAACAATCAGCCTAAGCTCCGCTCCAAGTGGCTTCCATTTTTGGTTAGCTCGGATCTTTTCTCTAAACCAGTTTAGTCCGCGAATTTTGGTCTCTGGTGGATACCTGGGGGCGATTGCAATCGAAGGGGAAGGGAGTTCTCTAAGGCTTGAAAGCGAACCAACTGGATATAGAGACTATAGGCTTCTCCTAGATATAAATGTTTTAATTTAGGTTCGCTGTTCACCAATAATTGACAGATTAAGCAAATAATATCTCCCAAGTGCCCTGTATTATTTATTATATGATCGATAGCCTTGTCTCCCCATAACTGATACTGCAAGTGGCATCTGCTGCTGCCTGGCTGTGGAAAATAATTGCCAGAGGAGACCTTCCCTGGAAACCGGGACTCGGGGCTCGGGTCTCGGGGCTGTGGCTGTTTTGATGCTTGTCAAACAAATTATAAGCCACAGACTCAACTCAAGTGCCTCAGCGAAAGCGGTTTGCCCAACTCCTCCTGCGGTTCCAGCTCAATCTGGAGCTCCGCAGCAGCGTCCTCCCACATCCCGCCTCCCGCCTCCCAGCCTGGTTCTGTTGTAAACTTTCCCTGTGGGGAGGCGAGGGGAGCCGCTGGCTCCTCTGCCAAAGCAGCTTATGGCTAATCCGCATATGGCAAATGATATAATATACATGAACCAAGGAATACCGGAGATGTGCTGGGGAACTTTTCGGGATGCTAAACTAAAACCTGACAAAGCCATTTCCAGCAGAGTGACACATTTTCCATCGGAGAGTCTCTCCGAATCCGAACCCGAGCCGAGTGGCAAGTTGCGAGTGCAATTTATTATTGCCGCATGTGCAATGCACGTGAATAAATACAAATATGAGCATTAATAATAAAAGCATATTAGTGCACGTTTTAATTCGTTTTTATTAAAATGCGCGCAGCAGTCGGAGGGAAATTCGGGCGGGAAATGGCGAAAACGGGTAGCTGTCTGTTCTGTTTGGTTTGTGGCCTGTCAGTCGCGGGGGAGGGGCTGGGCCGGGGGCACTGAAGTGAGAAGGAAGACGCACTTACATCAGTGCACAATTTTTTACATTAATGTGTAAAGTGCTCTGCCAAGGGGCGGGGGCGTGGCGGAGACACAGATACAAGTACACACTCGGATGCAGATACAGAACGTGTGCCGTCGAGGGAAATTAAAATAAAAGGCAAACACAAACAAAAACAAACTACGGCAAATGCCACTACAACTATATGAGCTTCAATGCAGACAGCAAGCGACGAAACTGTAAGGTACCAGGTGATGGGGAACATATGTCAGAGGACTCTACCCCTTTTGGAGCTACTTAATGTGGAAATATTCAGCAGAGTTTTAACATAAATGGGGAAAGTCACAAGAGGAATAGCTAAAGTAAGCTTCCAACTCTCTAATCGGTAAATAATCTGTGATATATCCCTTAATAAGACTCACACACAAAGATCTTGTCGAAGAAAAGCAAGAAGACTTATCTAAACACTTGTTTCCCGAGATAGCCACCCAACCATCATCGGTAAGCGTTGAATAAAGAATATTTAAGTTTTTGGTTAGCAAAAATACCTCTAAAGGCTTGCAAGCTTGGATATGAAATATATGTAAAGGCATTCCAGTCAATAGACTGATAAAAAGGTAGATGCATAGTTTTACACGCACGAAACGCACTGCATATCCGCATAGGGTCGTTCGTCTGTCTGTCTGGTTGACTATCGCAGATGGGGAAATGCAATTTCTGACTTTATGCTGTTCACTTTTCACTTTTCCCAGGTCCATGTCCAAAAGTGTGGGCGATGCATACAAAAAGGCGAGAAAAACATAAAAACATGAAACATTGGAGCTGCTGCGGCGGAGGAGCAAGTGAATTGCGGTCTAATGGGTTGTCTTCCAGCGGGCCGGAGTGCAGAAGCGTGTAAGCTTCCGTCGCAGTTTTCCCATATTTCTGGCAAGCAAATCAATGGGTTTCCCCGCCTCCGGCATCCTTCAGAGGCATAATTAATTCATCAAAGAGCTGGAGGCTCTCCCTCTATTGAAGGGGAACTTTGGAGGCAGCTTTGGCTTTGCCTTTGGCTGGCAAGTGTAGCATGAAACGAGTGCGCGATATATTCATAAATTATGCTCCTTTCACTGCCAATTAGAAGGTCCTGGCTGCTGCCTCTGCTGCTGCTGAACGTTGAACGCAGGACGTGGCGCCACACGACAACCCCAAATGAAGCCAATTAGTTGACGTAATGCTAACGACAATCATTGGGCAGGGGCAGAGGGGCCCAAGTGCAGGTGCTACTCGTCGGTACCAGTGCTCGGAAGCAGACACTTTTTGAACTGCCTGGGAATGGAAACATTTCATGCCGCGCCATGACGACGACCTGCACCGGAAGAAATGGATGCGTGTTTCGGGCTAAAATTGAGTAACAAGGGAAGCTTTATCAGTAAAGCACAAAGTAAGAGTTAACCAAGTTAAGTCTGCAAAATGTTTGGGAGATCTCGTTCCCTTGGAGTTATTTAACTCATCGAAGCAATTAATGATTTTTCACCGTGCAATTAGCCACCTTAGACAGGTGATGGGCACTGGGCGGTGGCAGCTTCGAGCAGCTAATTAATACGCGCCGCTGCACGCCGGGAAAAGGAGAGGAAGGCGGGGCACGGGGTGACACAGTAGTGGGCCTGGACCGCCAGCCAGCCAGCCAGCCAGCTAAAATAGAACCTGGCTCAAACTGCCAGCTTCCATCGCGACCTGTAATGAGCGTTCAGAGTTAATTGGCGTGCAGAAGGCGGCCAAGGCGGCAAAGGCGGCTGAGGCGAGTAAAATATAAAAAAAGGTAATGGGCAGCGCAGGAAACTTGACAAAATTTTATGCGTCTCAAAGACATTAATTAGGAGTAATTGGTGCGGCCTAATGAGCTTGTTTGTTGGTCGGTTGCCCACTCTGGCTTCGTCCTGGGCTCCTTTGTCACTCCATCGTAGCGACTTCGAGTGGATTTATGACCCCTCAATGGGTTGTAGCCGCCACCTTGCCACCTGGCCACCTGGCCACCGTGCCACCGTGCCACCTTGCCACTGCCATACGATATCCATGGCCAATCAACTCATATTTCATGGCATGCTCGGCTGTCATTAGGCGCGAAGGCAACGAATTGAAACGCGGAAAACAATCAAAACTTTTAATAAAAGAAAGCCAGGCAGAAAGCCAAGCACAACTGGAGGAAAACCGGGAAAAACGGGGCCCAAAGTCGAACCGAGAGAGGCGACGCACACACAGTCGTAGATATTCCTGCCTCGGGGGTCCCAGCAAAGTTCCGCCTTCCGTCTTTCTTGCCCCTCTCAATGGCTTTGTTTTTATGCGATTTCAATCAATGGCCCAGAAAAACAGCAACAACTCGAGGAACAATTCAGATATGGCCACACTGGGAGAAACAAAGCAAGGTTTGCCTTGGACTATTAATTTTATTCATGGAAATCACAGGGTTTAAGCTTTAAAGTCAATTTTTGTGGCCATTTGGTAGCTCTAGGTTTTGTAGTTTCTGAGAACTAGGAGTTCAAACGGACAGACGGACAAACGGACAGGCGTGATGACTAAACCGCATTTTATACACTAATATAAATTCAATTCAAAAATCTTAATGCATAAACTGCTAAATAGATTTTATTTTCCATATATTTACCTTTAGATTTTAGGGAAATAGTAGTCATTATATACATCGCTTAAAATATTATAAGCATTTATTTTAAGGCTCTCAAAAGGTAATATCTTTTTTAATATCTTTTAGCTAATTGAGAATAATGCAAAGCTCTTTAATAAGTTAGGAATTGTTGCTCTCAATTAATATATCCATACTTGTTCTCCTATATCATGCTGAAAGTGACTGAAAGTGTCCCCTAACCACTCGCTTTTCCTCTCTGTGTACGGCAAAGTGGGTTCGGAGGAAAGGTTGCAACAATTCGGAGCGGCGCCGCCTCAAATGACGCGCGAAATGAAATGAAAATTCCCCTGGAGCCCCTCGCCGACTAGAACTAAAGTGTAACACTTGAGTGTTGTTTGTGTTTCGATTCCGCTGTTGTTCTGCCCTTTTTGCAGCCGATTTTCATATTGAACTCTGACACGCAACATGCAAACGATCCGATCCGATTCGATTCGATATATACGTGTACGGCTGCGACATGGTGGGGGAGGTGGGAATAATGAAATATGCCAACTTTGATGATGTGTCATATCGCACGATTGAAATACAAGCCGAAAATGGGAGCTCCCTGCTGCCTCTCCTCTCTCTTTGATTCATTAAAATATTTCGGTAATGCGACTTACGGCGGGGCCGGGGATCCCGTGGGATGTGGCACTTATGCAACGCTCCCTTTTGACTGATGGCACAAAGACATGGGGCCCGTAATTGAGTTCCCCCTGACAACAAAGCGGTTTATATGCCATAAATTGACTTTTATGTTGGCAATTGCTGGCCGAAAGGCAGGTGGGCTGGGGAGTTGGTAGCGTTGACAACGACGTTGCCTGCATATGCTTTGAATATGTGGAGCATCAACGAAGGCCGAGGAGGGGCAGGAGCGTGGGCTGGGGCTGGGGCTGGGGCAGTGCAAAGCAGCTTTCATCGAAACTAACGAACAGCTCAACGGCAGATACAAACAGCTGAGTACTATTATGACATGTCTTTAGTATAATGTAGTAACAAATATGCTGGTTGATTTTTGCTCCCAAGTTTGATGGCTCTAGCTCTTATAGTCTCTATGATCTAGGTATTCAGACATGCAATTTATTACTGCCTCAAAATATGCTGCTTAATAAGTGCTGCTTACTTTAAACAATTTACTTTGTAATTTAGGTTTAGCTGCCGCCGGCTTCGATGCCCCGAGACCCTCAGGACTTAAATTTGACTTCCCGACTCTGGGCCAGGCTAACTGCCCATTAAAATGTTGTGTTTTGCCCCCAAATGCTTGAAATTGAATTTTAATTTTCCATTTCCCATTTTTGCGCTGCCTGCCAGCTTCTCTGGTCATTTATTTCTTGGTCGGCGGCTTTTGTTTGTGTGGCGACGTGGAGTGCTTTTGACGTGGTCGTAATTACAAAATTTTCGGGGCCGGTGAGCGGAGTCCGTCAAGTTGATGATGACACGCCTTCTCCCCTCCGAACAGCCCCCAGGGGCCTCGCCTCCTAACCAAAAAACAAAAGAAGAAAGAGAAGAGCGTGTGGTGGTACCAGAATTTTTGCATTTGATGCTGGCTCCTATCCTCCGGCTGCGATGACGATGATGATGTGGGAGCGGATGGCCAATGCAGCTAACCATAAATAGCGGTTATCGGAAATGGGGGAGTCCCGCCCTCTGCTCCCTCGGTTCGTGCAACACATACAAATGTGGAGCATTTATTTTAATCCTTGGCCAGGAAGGCCAGGCGAGCTCAGCAGCCCAGGCAGGCAGGATGTGATGGCACGGGGACCACGGGGCGTATTAGTAATCGGCATTGGCATTCGCTGTGAAGCGCTGGAGAGCCAGAGCCGGAGCCAGAGCCAGAGCCAGACCCAGAAGCGCCTGGGGAGCAACAAAGTTGCGGATTCATAACTCTTTCATTTGGCCATATCTGCACATTTTTTCCATGCTGAGCAGCAGAGCAGCAGCCCCGCTCAGTCCCCTGAATCCGGGCCTCGTAAAAAAGCGCGCCGAGATTGGCATTTGGCTTTCGTTGCCAATATCCTTGGCGTCCTTTTCCGCAATTCCCCCTTCCGCGCGCTCAGTTCATGGCTTGCGCTCTCTCTTGCCAAGGCATTCATCAAATTCAAGTCATGTTATCGCAGAAAATGAAACAAATTTTTGCAATTTGATTGCTTTTCGTGTTGATGGCGTGAGTAAGGTGCACTGGGAGAAATGGCAGGACTGGCGTGAAAGTCTGGCTAGCAGGATCTTGAAGTTTATATAGATTTAAAGGAAAGGGAAGCTGACTGATAAATAACTTCGATATTTTAGTTCTTATATTATTTACCAGTAAATAAAATACATTAAATATATACATAAAATAAAATTTAGCATTTTCTAATTAGTTTCTACCTGCAGATTATTAGGGGTCTTAAGCCAAAGTTGAATTAATTTTTAAAAAGACTTAACCCCTTTTTTTCACCTGCTGAGAGCGTGGCAGTTGGTAGAGGAGCCCGACCCCGCCCTCGTATTAAATATGCATGCCTACGAGAGAGATGGGTCGAGATTTCTGCCAAGTTATGAACCCTCCTCCGCTTGCTTATGCGAAATTTTCATATTTTTTACGTGCCTATTGGCTGCGGATCCCGAGCAGGTGAATGAATGATATTCCGCCAAGGCCTTAATCATTTTCTTGGCCTGGTTTACATGCCCGGAGAACATACGTGAGGGAGAGACCATTCAGAGCCTCGGGCGCCCTGGCTGCTTTTGTTGTTGTTTCGTTGATTTCAAAAGTTAATTTCGCACTTTATCATCGAACCGAGCGTTCAGCGTGTGGAAAATGAAACTTTTTGCGGCGGAAGCGGAAAAGGAAGCTGTTCCTGTCCTGCTGTCTCTGGCCCGGCTCTGGCCCGGCTCTGGTCCTGGCTCTGGTCCTGGCTCTGGGCGTGAACAAAGTAAAACAAATGAAAAGGCTTGGCGCCTCGCCGCCTTTCTTTGGCAACAATTGCATTGCGGTAAACAATATTTCTGTTATCTCCCTGCGAGCAGGGGAGCGGGGCGGCGGCGGAGGTATACTTTACAGCTTCGTTTCCGTGCCCATTTTTATTGTTGGCTGGAAGAGGCAGCCAAGTGTTCAATGCACAACTTTTAGCGCAATTGTTAAAAGAATTAAAAGCGAGTGGAACAAAAGCCAGATATGATAACGCCCCGACGACGACGGCTGCACGGAAACGGAAGGGAGCCGCCATAGACTCTGGCTAGAGTGGAGCACGACGTGGTATATGTGCCGTGACGTGGCAAATGTAATGGAAAATGGTCACAGATCTCCACCTCATCCCAGCTCCGGCCCAGCTCCGGCCCAGCTCTGGCCCAGTGGCTGGCCAACTATCCGCATGCGCTTATTTTTATGCAGCGTGAAACAACGACCCTGCCTGGGCTCGACAGCCATGTATATGCTTATATTCGCCACAAGGGCCCTGGCTATGATTTCTGTGCCAAGTGCGTAACTGGGGGGCGGGGACAGTGGGGCTGCCTGGCTGGGAGCGGGGGCATCCCCGGGACTAACAAGCGACGTTTATTGCCATAAAAGTTTACGACAAAAACTCATTTCCGTCACCAAAAGCAAGGCAATAAATGTAAGAAGAGGCAACACCACTGAAAAAAAGTATAGTTCCCAAGGAAGAACTCAAAAAAATTATAGTCAGCTGTTTCTATATTATGTACTTAATTTTTATATTAATTTTCCCTTTATGTTGGTGCAAAAAATATTATTCAAGCATCGAACCTCTTTCTTATCCACCTGTGTTAAAGCTTTACTTTTCTTGATTTTCTGCGATTTAGAATAGGATTATCTATGCCTAGAAGTAGGCCCAGTGTTTCTAGGTCTAGGGGAGACTCCTGGCTCTCAGCTACACATGTCGCCGGAGTCGAAGGCGCATCCGGTGCGGAAGTGGAGCACTCAGCGGCAGCGGAAGCGACACAACTTGAGCCATTTGTCAGCTGGTGGCACTTGGCTCCGGGCCCTGGTCCATGCAAATGGGATCGGCTCGTATAAAAATGCTAAAATAATAATAATAATTCGGTTGACATAGTCGCCCGGCGAACGGCGAACGGCAAACGGTGAGCGGCGGAGATGCCGAGAAGCAATTTAATTATGCAGATAGTCTTGCCGGGAATTACCTGGCCGGCAGCTGGAGCTGGAGCAGGAGCAGGGGCGGGAGCGGGAGCCATTGCTCATTAGTGTCAATCTATTTAGCATAAATTTCAATTAAAGCAATATCCTGCAGCCAGGACACGACGATGAAGCCGACTTAGGACACTTTCTTAGAAAAATACCACGGCCGGGAAAGAGTGGGCTGGGGGAGAGCGAAGGATGCAAAATTATGGCGCCCGCTGCTGTCATCGCTCCTCCTCTTCCGCAGCAACGCGGCGTCTCATATTTCAGGCGAAACTCATTAAAATGCAAAATGAGAAGAAGTATATATTGGAAAACTCACGGAGGAAAGGTTAAAGCCGCGCCAGCTTGAAGCCGGATGGCGCCTAGTGGCAATCATTGACCAGGCAACAGCCGCCGCCCAGATCCCAAATCCCGGCCAAGAAATGTACTCTCCACACTCGACACTCGACAGTCGACAGTCGACAGTTGGCCTTGTTTTTTTCCGGTTTTGTGAGAGGAAAATAAAAGCAGGAGCAGAGCTACCCGCCACTGGAATCGACATAGGGAATGCTCTAGAAACCTACACATGGCCGGGGGAAAATATAGCTTAGAGGCAGGCATAGTTTATGGGCTCCCATCTGGAAATTCGATGCCTAGCCATGAGAAGAAAATATTGTAATTTAGGTAAATATATATATTTGTTTAATTGTATTTTTTACGTAAGCGTAATATTTTGTAATATTATATTATTAGTATTACAACATAGATGTATGTAATTACCCAATATGATTAGAGTCCTAAGCCTTACAGATGATATGGCACATTTTCGGGAGCTTAAAACGCGATCGGAGCAACCTTCTGGGACGCGTCGTAATGCCCTCCGGAATGGAGCAGTAATCGTCATAAGCCTTTCAGCTTCAGACTCCAGACTACGGACTCTGCCCGTTATGAGCATGTTGCAATATTTCCGCACAGCTTACGTGCCACAAACACACACTGATGCCCAGATACACTCGCTCGCAGCCACAGGACACGCACTAGAGGATGCCAGAGGATGCCAGAGGAGCAGGAGGAGCGCTTAGGAACTGACAGTTTTGTAAATATGTGTGCAGAGGTTCGCCACGGCTCCTCCTCGTCCTCCGCCAGGAGTCCTGCGGAGGAAGTACTCCCCGCAAGCGGAAGGAAGCAGTTAATACTTCTGTCTGTTATGCGCTTACTTCCTGTCTCCATTAAAAGTCATTCTTTTGGATAATCCTTTTGGCAACATTATGGCAAGTATTAAAACTTTTTTGCACTAGCCAGGAGGAGCGAGCATCCAGTTCCAGTTCCCCGACCCTCCGAGGGTCTTATTACCTAGCGGAAAGTTTGCAGATTCTTCTGCTGTTGTGGCCAGGATTTGGATTTGTTGTGCTCGGTGTTCTGTTTTCCGTTTTCTGCTTTCTGTGTTCTGTGTTCTGGAGTGGGCTTCGGTGGCCGGGCTCTGGTCGGCTCTGGTCTGGGCCTGGTCCCTGCTGCAGGGCATTCCATTCATACGTGGAGCTGTGCCACCGCCCCGCATGATGGCCATAAATATTTCGTGTAATAGAAAATGTTTTGCAAGTGCCTGGTGCCGTGGCCATTTTTTGTGCTCCTGGTTCTTGGCTCCTCGGCTTGATTACGCGCAGTAGAAGCGAAATTCCGCAAAAGTTTTAATCGAAAAAGAAAACAAGAAGGAGGAAAACAGCGCGGAAAATTCCCGGCTAATGGCGGGACGGCCGGGTATTCAATTCGGAATAGTTGCTTTGGCCGAGGCACTGAGGCATTTATCATCATCAGCGGCATATTGAATATTTGGATTTAGCCCCAGCTCCCAGCTCCCGCTCCCAGCTACGCCTACTCTCTCCGCAAATGAATATTAACGGTTTCGACCGTCGGAAAATAGGCGGGAATTATTCAAATTTCGGCCTAAAAGGTGGCAGAGGTGGAGCGCGGCTAAAACACAAAACGTGTTCGGCATCGCCAAAATCCTTTGAGCAAACAGTGCGGCGAAAGGCTAAAATGACACCAGCGGCCATATTGTTGCTACCATGTAGTCCCAGGACCAGACCCAGGTCGGGTTCCACCTCCTCCGGCCATTAGAAGTATGCTCGACTGAATGCTGAGCGCTGCTCCCTTTATGCAAATCCCAAACAAAACCGAATGGCTGTCCCCGTGTTGCCATGAAAAATTGACACCTCATCGCTTTTCAATGGAGCTCCACCTGGAGCGGGCCCGAGGCGGCGCCGCTCGTGGATGAAGGAAGGTCTGCGGCTGATTGAACCGTGACCGACTTTAATGGGGTCCGGATCCGGGTCCCTTCTCTCCCCAGTGAGCTACTCTCTGTTCCTTTAGGAAGGCTGTCCTGGACACAAAAAGAGTTCTCCCAGGAGGAACTAGGGGTTCTAATGGGAACTCCCTCCAGTTGCAGATTAAAGGAAAATCTAATGCTGAGATACATTAATTCCATGCTTAAATGTAGCTCTAGATATAAAGGATCTGTGGACTTCGATTGGTAAAATGATTTCAAGGAATAAAACCCTCTCCAATTCAAATGTTTAAGTACACTTTCTTCTGGAATACTATCTTCTGTCACCTGTCCATATATATATCCCCATTTGGCTGCAGACGAGGACCAGCTGACTGAGCTTTCCAAGCAGCTGATCTTCGCTCTGCGTTCTCCATTCGCCGCCCGCGATCTTCAATGGCCGGAAAAGCTCTGCCAGTTGCCGCGGCGTCGCCAGTGCCATCGTGTGGCCGCATGAAAATCGGAATATTCCGGAAATAGCTCTGCGCCGTGGCCGCAAATTCTCTGCTGAAAATTCCAGGGCAGCAGGAGGCAGGGCAGGCATGTGGCACCGCATAGTTGTGCTCAGCTGCCTGTGGAGTGCGTTCTTCGTGTCCAACAGCCAGGAGCAGCAAGTCAACATTGGTGAGATGTGGCCAGGCTCCGAGGTTCCCTCTCTGAGCCATCTTTCCTATCCCCGCAGGTGCCTTCTTCTACGACGATGAGCTGGAGCTGGAGAAGGAGTTCCTGGAGGTGATCAATGCCATCAACGGCCCGGAGTCGGAGCAGACTCTTCGCTTCTATCCGCTGATTAGGCGCTTGAAGCCTGAGGACGGCAGTGTCGCCATGCAGGAGCAGGGTGAGCCTCCTCCTTTCACTCAATTCAAGCGAGTTCCTCAGCCATAGTTTCGCTTTCAGCCTGCGATCTCGTGGATAATGGTGTCGCGGCTATTTTCGGACCAAGTTCAAAGGCGGCCAGCGGTAAGAGAGCAGGGAACATGTATAGAAAATCAAAGCAACACAGATCGAGAAAGCTCTTCGATGAATGTGGGGAGCAGTGGGAACTTGGGCCATTCTCTGTTTGTCAACAGAGCGAGTGATCGATTTGCTCTCCCATTCCCACAGACATCATCGCTCTGGTGTGCAACAACACGGGGATCCCGCACATCGAGTTCGACGTGGCCGACGAGGAGACTCTGGAGGAGAAGCCCAACCACCAGATGACCCTCAACCTCTACCCCTCGCAGGTGGTTCTGTCCAAGGCCTATGCGGATATAGTCCAGAACTTTGGCTGGCGCAAGTTCACCATAGTCTATGATGCGGACGATGGCAAGTCTTCCCCCTTAAACCCTCTTTCCCTAAGGATGTACTCCATTGAAACCCCTTCGATTTCACAGTCAAGGCTGCAGCTCGCTTGCAGGACCTTCTGCAGTTGCGCGAGGTGCACAACGAGGTGGTCCGGGTGAGGAAGTTCCGCAAGGACGACGACTACCGGGTCATGTGGAAGAGCATCAGGGGCGAGCGGAGAGTCGTTTTGGACTGCGCTCCTGGCATGCTGGTGGAGCTTTTGAACACCTCCTCCGAGTTCGGTCTGACGGGGCAGTTCAATGTGAGTCCTCTGATCCTTGAACAGTAACTAGCTGCTCTAATTTCTGCGCGTTTTACAACCAGCACATATTTCTGACCAATCTGGACACCTACACCGATAATCTGGAGGAACTGTCGGCGGACAAAGAGACCTTTGCTGTGAATATTACGGCAGCCCGCCTTCTGCTCACTCCTGATCCTCCCCCCGTAAGCTCATCACAGACCTTCAGATATAACCAGGCTATATCTCGAGCCCTTGAATAGTACTACCAGCCCTACGGCTACGTCACTCGGAAGGACGACGTTGTCTACGAGAGCGAGGAGGCGCCACGCACCCTCCTCCACGACCTGGTCCACGATGCAGTCAACCTCTTCGCGCAGTCCTGGCGGAACGCCAGCTTCTTCTACCCGGACCGGATGACAGTGCCGCGGATAACCTGCGACTTTGCCGCCTCCGGAGGTCGCACCTGGGCCATGGGTCGCTACCTCGCGCGCCTGATGAAAGGGGTGAGCTCGATGGGGAAGGGAGTTGGGAGTTGGGAGCGGAGGAACCAGAGTTAATCTGCGAGGTGTTGCCGTTACAGACTTCCGGCGTGAACAGCACCAGCTTCCGGACGACGAGCCTGCAGTTCGACGAGGACGGCCAGCGGATAACGTTCAACATCGAGGTGTATGATCCCCTGGACGGCATAGGCATAGCGGTGTGGGACCCCCGGGGCCAGATAACGCAGCTCAACGTGGACGCCAAGGTGCAGAAGAAGATCATCTACCGAGTGGCCACGAGGATAGGGCCCCCCTACTTCTCCTACAATGACACTGCCGTGGAGCTGAACATGACGGGCAATGCCCGGTACCAGGGCTACGCCGTGGACCTCATCGACGCCATCGCCCAGGAGATGGGCTTCGAGTACCAGTTCATCCCGGTGGCGGACCAGCAGTACGGCAAGCTGGACAAGGACACCAAGCAGTGGAACGGCATCATCGGCGAGATCATCAATAATGTAAGGTGGAGTGGAGTCTCCTTTTATATAAACCATACTAACTATACTATAACTATACAGGATGCCCACATGGGCATTTGCGACCTGACCATCACCCAAGCCCGCAAGACCGCCGTGGACTTCACGGTGCCCTTCATGCAGCTGGGCGTCAGCATCCTGGCCTACAACAGTCCGGCTGTCGAGAAGGCCCTGGATGCCTACCTGGAGCCCTTCGGCGGAGAGGTCTGGATATGGATCGTGATATCGGTGTTCCAGATCACCCTCCTGAAGACGATCGTCGCCCGGATTGCTAAGATGGAGTGGGAGAACCCCCATCCGTGCAATCGCGATCCGGAGGTGCTGGAGAACTCCTGGAACATTCACAACACCTGCTGGCTGACGGTGGCCTCCATCATGACGGCTGGCTGCGACATCCTGCCGCGGAGTCCGCAGGTGAGAGTCAGTTGCTCGCTCGGGGTGGCTCAGGTGTTCACCGTATTATTTACTCATGCAGCTGCGCATGTTCGAGGCCATCTGGTGGATTTTTGCCATCATCATTGCCAACTCCTACACCGCCAACCTGGCTGCCTTCCTGACCAGCTCCAAGATGGAGGGCAGCATCGCCAACCTGAAGGATCTGAGTGGCCAGAAGAAGGTCAAGTTCGGCACCATCTATGGTGGCAGCACCTACAACCTGCTGGCCGACTCGAACGAGACCGTCTACCGCCTGGCCTTCAATCTGATGAACAACGACGATCCCTCGGCCTACACCAAGGACAACCTCGAGGGGGTGGAGCGCGTCCAGAAGAACCGCGGCGACTACATGTTCCTCATGGAGACCACCACCCTGGAGTACCACCGCGAGATGCACTGCGACCTCCGGTCCGTGGGGGAGAAGTTCGGGGAGAAGCACTACGCCATCGCGGTGCCCTTCGGGGCGGAGTACAGATCCAACTTGAGCGTGGCCATCCTGAGGCTGAGCGAGCGGGGCCACCTCTACGACCTCAAGCAGAAGTGGTGGAAGAATCCCAACGCCAGCTGCTTCGATGAGCCCGATCCCGCCGAGACACCGGACATGAACTTCGTGGAGCTGCGAGGCATCTTCTACACGCTCTACGTGGGAATCCTGATTGCCTTTCTCGTTGGCATCACCGAGTTCCTTGTCTACGTGCAGCAAGTGGCCCTGCAGGAGAGGGTGAGTCCTTAACCCTCTGAGGGTCTGGGAATCCTTACTTATTATACTATACTCCTCACAGCTCACCCTAAAGGCCGCATTCAACAAGGAGATCAGGTTTGTTCTTTGTGTCTGGAACAACAAGAAGCCCATTATGGCTGGCACACCCGTGTCCAGCCTGCGAACAACTCCCCGGCGGTCCCTCGACAAGTCCCTGGAACGTACGCCCAAGTCGAGTCGTCGCATTGTCATTGGCCGCTCCTCGGAGGAGATGCGGGAAATGGCACAGGGATCGGGATCGGGTTCTGGCTCTGGCTCTGGCTCTGGCTCCTCCTCGCCCATCCACGACAGCACTAAAGTGAAGCAGCTGGAGGCGCGTGTCTAACCAGCAAAAGTGTATTTAAAAATATAATTTATTGAGTTGACTGTTTAATTCTGGCAGGGAAGATAGATAGCTTTTCTGCCTCACAAACCCCATTTTATCTCCTCGAAGTTCCTCGTGTTTCGTAATCAATTTGGAGCTTCTTTAAGCTTGAAATTACTCGGCTGGGGAGACTGGAGGTGGGGTCCTGTTCCAGGTCCTGCTCGGTCTCGATCCCGCAGGGCAACCCGAGATGTCGATGCTGGAAGTTAGTGCACGCCTCGCTGGCCACTGCAGCATCCTGCCACCCTCGTCCTGGCCGCATCACCCAATCCTTTTACGGCCGCCACAGCTCATCCTCGAGCACCGCTTCCGCTGATTGTTGGCGAGGCTGCTGTCTCAGCTTGTCAATTGCGTTATTGGAGCTTATTGACATTTTATATCCGCAGCTGACGAACCGCCCTGCGCCGCTCCCCATCGCGAAATTATTTAAGCGGCTGCAGGCGAGATGGCGAGCAACAGGAGCAGCTGCAGGGACCGTAGCAAGGGGTAAGGGACAAGGGGCAAGGACCAGAGTACCAAGGAGCTCCTGCTGGGTGATTGCCGTGTTCGTGTTGGGGCGCCTTTGGCCTTTGTTGGTTCGTGTAAAATGAGCAGCAATGACAAGGACAGCCACAGTTTCAGCAGCATCAGGGCGAAAAAAACAACAACCAGAGGACAATGACAACTGACAATATAGGGAAGCTATGCACTGAGAAAATTTAGGGGTACCAGATTTTTAAGGTCTTTTATACTACAAAATGACTGTGGAGTGTGTATGAATCAATTAGCATTGCATTATCGCATCTAGAAATGTAATGTAGTGGCTAAGTCCGTTTTCCACTCTGTGAGACTATAATTCCCAACTGGTTCGGGCATTCTGGCTTGAATTCCATTGATTGGTGGGTTTTTAGCGATTTGTTCATTTCTCTTATGCTTATTTCCAACAAATATGGTTATATCACAGCCTTATTGTAATTCCTAACTTAAAGGTAGTGGCTACGTCTGTATTCAACTCAGTGAGATTATAATTCTCAACTGGTTCTGGCTTGAATTCCATTACTTGATAAGTTTTTAGCCATTTGTTCATTTCTCTTATGTTTTTCCCCACAATTATGGTTATATCACAGCCTTATTGTAATTCCCAACTGGTTCGGGCATTCTGGAATAATTTCCAAGTCTCTGACAGAAGCTCTTTATTTTCCAGCCCACTCCTGGTATATTTCTGTGTGTCTTCGGATTGACCTCTCCAAAAACAGACTAGCTTACCCCCTGTTATTCCCAGTGCACTTGTATCTAGAGGGTCGCTTCTTGGCGGATCGCATTGCATTCCATTTCATTCCGTGGCGAGTGTCATTTGCTAGCTGTTTGTTTGTCTCCTCCGCAGCTCTGTGTGTTCAATTTTTAATTATTTTGTAGTGAAGTGGCCTCAGCACCGACTGCCGGCTACGTGAGCCGCTCGAGGAGGCGCCATGTCGCCCAGCCGCTGAGGGGGACTCCGATAGGGGTGAGTGGCGACCGGCGACCGGTGAGAGTCTCCACTGGGGCGCCAACAGAGCCGCTGAATGTCTCCGACGCTGGGGGAAACCCAACACACTTGTTGCCCGTACCGGCATGCGCAGTGGCGGCCGCAGAGCCGGAACCCACCACCGACGGCCAATGGCTGAGGTCGGGCCACAAGGCGACACGTTCCACAGGCGGCGAGCGCGTCGGGGGCGGGACGCGGCAGGACGAGTCTTATACGGATTCGGCGGGATGCCATTTGCTAATGCCACGCACGTAAGCAATTTCCGCACGAAAGCGCATTCCTTGAGCCTTTAATGTACTTTTTGATGTTAACAAATTTTTCGAACATTTGTTGTTGACTGAAACGGGGAGAGAGCGAGTGGGCCGACACATTCATGGACTGAATCCTAAGTTGGGCCTGTGGCTTGTGGCTTGGCAGGGACTCCGTCCTGGGCCCGGATTGGGTGTGAGTGATTAGAGTCGCATAAACAAATTAATAAGTGGCAGAGGCAGCCCTCGATTGCCGAAGCCCGATTCCGCAATCCCGATTCCCGATTCCCGGCTCCTGCAATCAACACCTCCCAGCCACAGTTGTAAATTGAGCAATTTTCCACTTGGGGAAATTTATGAGCTGCGGCGAGCCTCGGCGTAAATTCTGTGGCCAGACCAGGGATAAGCTGCCAAGTCCACAGGGCAATCGCTCGACCTTTGGCTCTCTGACAGGCAATCCGGCGAGCGACAGCCAGACAGACGGACACACATGGACTCGGATGCGGATATAGCTGCGGATGGACTCCGTGGGCTCCACTGCACTTCGGCACTCACTCGGCACTCACTTGCGGCCGCAGTTTCTTGAGCAAATTGAAATTCTTGTGGCCGCTTCCGCACGGAGCTCGGCGTCGACCTCTATTAGCCGGAATAAATCTTCCGGGCCGGAGCACTCCCCACATGCAGCCAGCCACGGGGCTAACTTGTATGGGAAATTGCTGGCAACATTTTTAATTAACAGCTGGCACAGGGCGGCAGGGCGGCTATGAGATATATGGTTGCAATTGCGGGCTACACCAGAACTTGGCAGGTGATTGGCCAATTTTTAAGTCCACACATGTGTGTGTAATCCACTATACAACAGGGTGGGAGAACTGGGCACAAAACTTGAATTAATATACTTTGTAGGAAGGAATATATATCCTATATATCCTTTTCCTATAGAGTGGCCCAAAGAGTGGCGAATTGACAGAGCCTGTTGTCGTTTAGCCTGACTGACCGACATGGTTTCCGCTGAAACCGCAGGAACCGATTAACGCAGGCCGCAGGAAGCAGCAGGAAAAGAGGGACTCAGGCTCAGGTGACTCCCACTCCTGCCGGCGCACCCACTCGTCCTCCTCCTTATAAGACCGCGTGTGTGCCTTGGCCAGCTTGGAGCGTGTGTTGTCCTGCAAGCAGGACCTGTCTGCAGCCTTGGTTGTTTGCTTATTTGCCAGCTGCAGGCTTGGCATCTTGGCATCCGGAAGGAGCTACTGTTTTGCCCAGCTTCTCGGCTTGTTTGTTTGCGCCAAGTGGCCGGCAGAGTGTGTCCTGCGTGTCCTGTGCGTGTTTGGTGGACCAATAACACAGTTATGCAAATGATGAAGGCTCACCTTCCCCCCGAGCCCCGTACAATGGCCAGCAGCACCTTAACTGCTCATAAATTCCAGCATTTTGCCACAGAATTCAATTTTCCAGACAATTGAAGGCGGGCTCTGCGCGCACGATCGCTGGCTGCACACATTTCACATTTAAAAAGGACACGAATACTGTGGGAAACGAAGAGGTGAATCGACTATGAGATACTCGGTGACTACGTATAATTATGCTCTATCTCTATCTCTGGGGAATTAGTTACCGCAGACAGGGCTAGGTAGACTCGCCTCGTGACGACACATTTTCGGTGGCCACCCAGTGATAATACCCTCGAGCCCCTTGGGTAGCGGGTATAAGAAAACAATTGCCAAAACCATTGCAATTTTTCTCAGGACGAAAAACAAATAAATGCAGACAAAGACGGTGCCTGAGAGTGGAGTGGCTTGGAGTGGGGCAGCGTGGAGCTGAGAGCAAAGAACAAACAGCAGCGAAACCGCAGGAAGCGGAAGCGGAAGCGCGTCACACAATGTCGATGCTCCTCGAACTCGCACTTCGTCCTCCTCTGCCGCCCCCGCTCCGGCCAGGGGCAGGACGTCGCGCTATTAGATATTTATTTCTGCGGATGTTTGCCCGCGTGTCCTTCTTCCTTTCTGCGCTCGCACACGCTCGCACACGCTCACACACATATTTGCACATGTTTCGCATTTGTATTCCGTGCGTTATTGAGCTGAAAATTGATGCACATTACTTACTCTATTGAATTACACATTAGCCAGGACTCTCAGCTGAAGGAAGCTGCACCGAGCAAAAAAGATAATTCTCATTTAAAGGCTATTTGATTAGGGTTTTATAAATGCCATTCGTGAAGGAGTGTTGCGTATTTCTGGGGATAATTGATCATTCATATCATAGGGTAAACTTTCCTCCTAGATACACCTGTATATTTCATTGTATTTCCCTTTGATTCATTTGTTTATTTACAGGGATGTATATATACATCTAAGGATGTTTTAGCAGTAAAAGTACAACTTGGAATTTCATTTGATTATTATGAGGAGTCGGGGAATTTTTAATTAAATTCCTTTTAGTAAATATCCATCCGCTTTCAGCTGTATTTTTCGCTCTATGCGAACTGGGGCTCTCCCGATGCCTTGCACTCCTCGTTGGGCCAATAAATAATTTGAAAATAACAAAATAACAGAGTGGAAAACAAAGGACACGCCGCCAAACGTCGCCCCGGGGGCTCTCGTCTCCCCCTTTCCTGTTGCTCCTCCCGCTCCTGCTGCACCCCTGCATCGATGCCTGCCCCCTCGCAGCGTGCATGTGAATTATGCATGTGAGTAAGTGGGGAGTGTGTGCCGGGGGCTCCCCCTCCGCCCGTGCCCGCTGCATTGGGACCATAAATTGTACAACTAAATACAATTTATTTCTCTCCGTCGCCGGGTGACCCGTGGCCCTTCGGAGGCGGCGATATTTATTCGCTGCTCTTAGAATTCTTTCCGCTTCCCGGCAAGCTGTTCGTCTCCGATGCAATATTGATGCGGTTTTAAATAGTTTTCGGAGTGCACTTCGACGTGTGCATTGATTGTGGTGCCAGAGACACCGGGTAAATGGAAAATCTAAAAAAGTGAGCTCGGAATAATGCATTTCGAAAGCTGCTGCTTGATTTACATTTTGATTGAGCTTAAATATATTTTTTAGCATTTGTAAAGTATTTTATTCTACTGCAAGTATGATTATTTTAAATGTAGTTATATGATTAATTTGAAATTTAATTAAAATGAAATTTTGTCGAATTTCTCGAAATGTTCTGTTATGTTAAATTCCTTCCGTTCTGTTAACGAGTATAACTTACTATGTACAAATACATGCTGTTAAGTCGACTACTTATCTTAACCGTTTCGTTGCCTAAACTGTGCTACTGCTAGCCTCTTCTCCAGTCTGTAAATGCCAACAGTGCTGTTAAGGGCTGACATGGAACTGTTATGTACTCTAGGTAACAGAGCAAAACAGAGCCTTGGTATGGTTCACACAGCCAATGGATAACTTTTTATGGCACTGTTATAGCTGGCTTGTATGGCAAAGCCACCCCTCATGTTGCTTAACAGCAGATGTTAAGAAAAACAGAACGCGGATAAATGTTAACATTTTAATGTTATTAATTTTTTTAGATTTTTAAGAATTGTTTTAGGTTTTATAGTAAGTACATTTTATATCTGACTTTTAAATGTTATTTATATATGTGCATTTTAATTTTTTAAATTAAAAAAAAATAATAAATTAGAGAATTTTAATAAGTGAAATAAATTATTTTCTCAATTTTTTGTAGTTTCTTAAGATGGCAATATTTGGCAGAAAATCTAGGGCGACTTTTGGTATTCTAATTTAAGTTTTAAGACTTTAAATTAATTCTTTAAAATGTTTGGACAATTATAAACATTATATATATATATTATTAGTTGAAATTGTGACATAATTGTTTCATTTAAAATAAAGTTCGCAATATGGTTTGGGTCTTCCAAGAAACTTTGAATTTTTCACTATAGAATAACCCTTTTTTATAATTATTCGAGCGAAGTAAGTACTTGGTAAGTAAGTAGCATCAAAAATCTCCCAGTTATGGTTCTGATTTTATTGGAAAATGTTCCCCGAGTAATTAACAATTTTCCGGCTAACAGAAAACTGTTGCATTCGCACTCCCCCCGCCTCCCTGGCAACCGAAAAGTAACCATTAACTGCGTCTGCCAAACAACTCAATTGCCACGAACTGGAGCTAGTCCGGCCTGCTGTTGCTGCGAACTCACCACTCACAGGACTCGCAGGACTCGCAGGACCCGCAGTACTCGGAGCACAGTCGGAGCTCCGGCGACTCCCGAGGACCTGGCCTCGTATATAACAACGAGTGCGCCAACTGGCCGACGCCAGTCTTCGTTTTGCCTCCGAGTCGTGCGGTCAGCAGCTGAACTGGTAGCAGGGATTGTCAACCGGCCAAGTGGCAGGTCGCGATGCGACGCCTCAGACTGCAGTGCGCTTAGTCCAGAAGTATATATCTCGCCCACTCGATACACAGATATAGCTGACATTGGCATCACCCCGCTGGATGATGACTCGCCACCGAATGCGACCGCGGCGACTTTAAAATTGGTTCTCTTAAAGCGACTTTCGTGCGCTCGTTTTCCGTTTCCCGTTTTCCGCTTTCCGTTTTTGTTTTCGTGTCGCGCGTATACGCGTCCGTGTGTGTGCCAGTGTGTCCCCGAGCTGTGTGTGTGTGCGGGCGGTCGGTGTGTGCGTGCACTGTGGCCGCTCTCGGGCGAAATCGGGATACATTTCCTGGTGGCTGCAGGAGCCAGGAGCCAGCAGCTCATCGGGCGACACATAGCAGGCAAGTCCCGTAGAAAGCGCAGCAAGCAAAAACAAAAAAAAACAAGACGAAGAGGAAAAACCCCAAGAAAATGCCAAGGAGGAGACAGTCCCTGCGGTTGCCGCTTTTGACTTTCTGCGGCAAGTCGCCGTGCATTTCGTGCACTGTCTCCCCCAGCTTCGCAGTCATCTCCTGGCGGTGACTCCCCCACTTGTTTGCCTAACTTTCCCCTGACTTTCCATGTTTTTCCGGCTCTATATGCCGGGTGACTCCGGGTTTAATCTATTTGTTACTCCTTTCCGGCTGGGAAATCTCTGACAAGCCCTAGTGCTGTGGCAGTAACTTGTCTGAGGCTTTAATAGGAAAAACATTGAAGCCATAGAGTGTCTTGTAGTGATCTTATCTTTTTCTGCTTCCAAAAACCAGAAATCCTCTTAACCCTTAATAGATTTTATTCTACAATATGCGCGGCTGGGAAAACTCTGACAGGCCTTAGTGCTACGGTAGTCTGAAACTTTAATAGGAAAATTATTACTTGTAGTGATTGCTTAAAGGATTCCTGGCAGAAATCAGTGTATACATTTTTAGTTTATCATTCTAAAAACCAGACATCCCTTTAACAATTTAAAGAACTTCTTTTTCAAATCACAATAGGTGCCCAAAAATCTGTGTTGACGAGTCAATTATCATGGCAAAAAACCCTATTATTTCCCTTAATAGTCAATTTAGGCAGACATAATGGAATTTGTGCATTAAATGCTCTCTCTGCATCTCTCCTCAGCATCAATTATTTATTTATGTGTGTGCAGTTTCCCAGGAAACTCTCTCCACTAGCCACCTCGTTTTTCTCGTCCTGCACCAGGACTCGTCCCCACCGCAAGTATTTTCCCTCACGCCTCAAGTGGTGCGTGCCAGTTACGGAATTTCCCATGCAAATGTCCCACAATTGAAATGAGATTTCTGCGAATGTGGATGCAAATGTGACTCTGGATCCAACCATCCAAAATCGGGGGTTAAGGTTAACAACAGCGCGGATTCTTTATTGTTTTCCTAGCCCTCTAAGCGGATGGCGGGGCTCCACCCCAGCGGATCTGCCATATGCGCCAGCCGCAAAACTTTTGAATTTTTAAGTGGCAACTCGTGTAGCCGCCGCCGCTTCCTGCCGCCTGTATCTGTATCTGTATCTGAGCCCGCAGCAGCTGTAGCTGTAGCTGTATCCTTCGGAGTCAGCCAGTCAGCTGGGCCCAACAGGAAGGCAGCAGCAAGCGAATGTAGGCGTATCCGCCTGGTTTAAGACCTCAGCCCCAGTGGTATTTATTTAATTTTTAATTCGACGGAGGAGAAGGAATTAAGTACGCTAAATCCCTGCTAAAAATAAGTCGGATCTGGCTGAAATGAGATTCGTTCTTGGGGAAAAGGTAGGAATGTCGGGTGTTTCTGGGTAGTAAGTGTTTATTTTTCATGAGAAACCTGTCTAAAAATGAGTAAATATTCGCAGAATTGATTTAATTGCGGATAGATTTATTCAATAAAAAGGAGTGCCAGGCCTGGCTCTTTTAGATTTCTGTTTGTCTGGCTTTTATTTAAATGTTTCCCTCTATGCTTTAAAATGGCCATCACAAACAGGAAACTTAAACCACAGAATATTAATTTAAAAATGTTGAAATAGAATTTAGATATGGATTTTATTCGGCTTTAAATCTTCTCTTCCGCGTAGCCAAACTTAAATTTGTGTGCCTCGCAAGTGCCAATAATGAGCTCGAGTTCCTGTGTAATCTCCCGTAGCTTTAGCCCTCGTTTTGGGCAAATAATCCCAGAATCCCAACTGTCAGTGATTTAGGGGAATATATGTGGGTGAGTGAGCCAGCGGACACTGGCGACATGCAAATTAGTTTGCTGGCAAACGAATAAAGTGAAGTGAATAAGTGGAATTATTGTGCGGAGTGTGTAGGAATTCAATTAGCAGGACTCGGGACTCGGGACTCGGGACTCGCCTTGCTGCCCAAAAGTGCAAGGTTTTAGCTCAGAAGTGTTGGAAAAAGTTTTATTTTTTGCCAGTGACAGAGGGGAAGTCCCATAAATAAATTATTTCCATGTAATTCGCCCTGACAATAATTAAACAAGTGAGAGATTGTGGGAGATTTGAATAAATTTGCGTGCAGAACTTGGTGTTTAGAGGCAGGGCTCATCAATTACTGGGATTAGGAATTCGACTTGAATAAAATAAAATTCTGCCTTAAACTTACCATTGACGGATTCAAATGGCTGGCTTCTTGATATATCTGAAATAAAGAGAAAGCAGTGGGAAATTATTATAAATATAATTATTACGCTCTCCTAAAACTAAGTAGAATAGAGCACTTGCTTGAGATTACCCTCAAGGTCTAAAATCCCTTGTAAGCCTCTCCTTGTGAACCCGAAATATAAGCCCAATTCAGAGCCAAGTCCTCTGGAATTCCCCAATATCCCTGCTCCTACTGCTAATGTGGCTCAATTAGCAGAATAATTTCTGAATCTAAGTTCGACATTGGTCGGCGCTTCATTCCTCTCTCTCCGGCCTCAATTTGCGCAGCAAAATACCTTTGAAATTTGGTAAACACAAAATACAGGCAGCAAGTTCAATGTGGAACTTTCGATTTTGGACCAGTTTACGGCGATCGAAGCGATGGCAGGAAGAGCATCGTCAGCTCGTTCGTAGTTGCTGCAAGTTGGTAGTAAAAGTGCAACTTTGTCTGCAGCTGCAGTAAATATGCAAAACTCCTGCTGCTGCTGCTGCTGCTGCCCCTTCACACCAACCCTTACACACATACACTCGCTCTGCACTGCTCTGGGGGAGAGAGCGGGGCAGGAGCGCCGCCAGGCCACAGCAGCTGTTGTCCTAGCCCAACTCCTGTCCTGTCCTGCCGAGGTTCACACACGCCCCCACAACTGCCCCAAACTAACCCAAGCCCTTCCCTGACCGCTCCCGCTGCTGCTGCGGCTGCTGCTGCTGCTGCTGCTGCTGTGGAGACTTTCAAGTGTGCTCGGGATCTGCGCGTTATGCAAAACTAACTTTTTCCATTATTTTCTGTGTGTTGCCACCGCCGCTACTGCCGCTACTGCCGCTACTGCCGCTGCTGCTGCTGCTTGTGGTTTTTATTTATGGTCTATTTTTGTTTTCATTTTTTTGGTTAGTTACCCTAGCGCCCTGCATCCCCGCCGCTCTGGCCCTTCTCCTGTGTAAATAAAAGCCAACTGCAAAGTTTTGACAACGCTTCTCGGCTGTGCAGCAGCAGCAGCCGCCGCCGCCGATGCCGCCGATGCCGCCTCCGAAAATTGGGTCGGCAAAAGCGAAATTTATGTCGCAGCCGCGTGCAAAGTGACAGCGAACAAATTGGCGCGACACAGACACTGGAAGAGCCGACTTTCACACCAAGTTTATGCTATGGATTTTGCGATTTGCAAAAAGGCAGCAAAAACACCGAGCGAAGTCACGAATTGTTTAGACGGACCAGGGCTTCTATGGTAATTGAGAACATAGCTATAGCTAAGTTCTTTATGTACAGGAATAGCCTATAAGTCGGTTTGCACTTGAAATCATTTGAAAAGGTGTCCAAAAAGTGGGTAATGAATACAATACAGCATTCAAATTCAGTTTTTAATAGTTTTTAGCACATGTTGAAGCGCATTTTAAGTGATTTGAAGTCTACAGCGATTTCCGAGGCATCCCTGTTCATTTGTATTTTAACAGGAATAGCCTAGAAGTCGGTAGGATCTTGGAAAAAGCTTTAAAATGTGTTTAAAAGTAGACAATGAAATATTGCACCCTTTTTTTAACTATATTTCTGTGGGTCCATTTTAAAGTGTAATGTATTATATTGTTTTCTGAAATCAGGAAAAGTCCTTGCGGTACCTCCGGTATATATATGTATATACAGACGTAAAGAAAGCTCCGCCAGTCGAGCGCTAATCAAGTGGCAGACAGAACAGAAATGCAGTCGGTATCCGGGGCTCTGAAAATGGAAAGGAGCTAATTTTTTGGATGTCCTGCAATGCACTATAAACCCCCGTCTAAATGCGGCCGAAAACTTATCCGGAAAGTTGTTCTCGAAGCTCTGAATTATTGATAAAATACTTTGACAGCGTGTGTGCCCAGTCCTCCCTCTCCGCCCAGACACTCTAGCAAACAAATTTCCAACTCGCATGCACACAACTTATTTGATGCACTTCAATTCGGAGCCGAGGGACAATTCCCGGCGAGGAGCAGGGAGCGAGACGACATTGATAAATGTTATTTTGGGCAACCCATTTCGGTTGGTTTGGAGGCACGATTCCAAGCCCCAGAAAACACAGAAATGCAGTATCTCACAGAGAACTAGGTTCAAATCAAAATACTTTCGTTGAGAGCTTCTTCCGGGCCGCCGGAAACATTCCCAGCAGCCATAAAAATGAATGTAGATCGCTGGGAAACCTTATTCGTTGAGGAATCCATCTGGCGAGTGTTGAACTTTCTAATTAAATTCGATGCTGCCCCGCCACTCCCCCCGGGTTATTAAATATATATTAAAACTGCTTCGCCGAGCGGCAGGGCGGAAGTGTTAAGCGCAAGCGGTTACCAGCATTTGTTGCTGTTTGTCGCAAAGTTTGCCCACCGCCGCAAATTTGAAGTCCTTGCTCGTGCGTCTCCACCTCCTCCACCTCCTCCCTGCCATCCTTTTCTTCTGTCCGTCTTTGTTTGCTCCCGGAAACTTTGCCGACGACTGCGACGACTCCTGGCCATTGTGGCAGGCGGAGCTCCTGGACAGCTGCTGCTTGCTCCTTGCTCCTGGCTGCAGTTTGCAGTGATTGTCGTCTCTGTGTGTGTGTCTGCGCCGCTGCCCCTTAATTTGCCGGGCTAACTTTGTCTAATCAGTGTGCAGGCAGCTGCTGGCAGCCTCCTCTCGGATTGCGTATACGCGTCGTTGGTCTTTGGTCCGCAGAGGCACTGAGACCCGCCTTGAATTCATCAAAGACAGGGCATTGGGGTGACACTCTGCTCTACTCTAGTAGCCTAGTCGCCACGTTTTCTAGAAATTTGAGTTCAATTGGAGGCCAAACATGGAGTTTAATGCAATAATCTTGCAACCTGATATGCACTCCCTTCTGATGCATTGCTGCCACTCCCTAACAGGATCCAATTGGCAGGGAATGATAGTGAACAGAGGGGCACCGCCCACGCAAATAGATCGGCCAGCGATTCGTGGCACGCGGCGTATGTGTGATATGTGTAATGTGGAGCCCATTCTCCGCTCCACTGGCTCGCCCCTCAGCGTACTTAAAGCCGAAGCAATTACCCTGAAATGAGCTAATAATATTCAATTTCAATGCCCCTCCCGCCTGCCGCTCAGCATTTTGTCCAAATGTCAACCAGGAGCAGCACCAGCACAACACCAGATGTCAAACTGTCACGGGCCAGACGAAGCGTCAGACGGGCAGACGGCGGGAGGCGGGGAGGGGCTGGCAGTTCAGGGGCAAGCCAGGTGCATTGTGGGAACCAGTGCAACTGCCGCCGCTTGAAACGTCAAAAATTACAAGAGGAAAGCGGACGAAAACGACAATAGAATAGCTCCAAGGTGAGCACGGGGCAGGGAGTCATGGAAATCACTCAATTGGACGGCTGACTGACAACCACACATTATCAAATATTAATGAAGGGGACACAGGGAGCGAGGGCGGGTCGGCCAGGGGCTCACTGGAGCCGTTTGTCCCGGAGCTGGGGGCGAACTTTGACACCAACGCCCCCAAAAGTCAGAGGCGAGTCGGCCGGGGGGACACCCTCGAAATTTTACAACCAGGAACATCTGCTCCTGAGTCCTGGAGCGCGGCAGGGGAACCTCCTCACATGACTAGCCATAAACGGGCGGCGCTTGCTGCGTCACAAGGAGAAGGAGAAGGAGATGGGGCAGGGGAAGGGCAAGGCTCTCATTTATAATTCAGCAAAGTAAAACATTGAAGTAATGAAATTACACCAGAAGAATTTGTCGACCAGACAGCCGACATTTGCCTGTGGAAATATGAGCGGCGAATAAATAAAAATTTAATGAAAGCACGTATACGCAGCGTGGGCCCGTTCTTCGTTCTTCGTTTCTCGTCCTGTTCCTTTTTCCAGAATGCGTGAGGCATTTTGTCAAACATTTCTGTGTGTGTGTGTGTGTTAGTCCTGTGGAAAACGCAAATAATTGAATTTCTGTCAACGAAATTAAATTACGCCTGCCCTAAACGCGCCTGTCGCGTATCCCTTTAAAGCCTTGGCAGCTGCATAATGCATTTTAAATTGCGCATAATTAAAATAAATGCAACAAATGATTTAAATTTATTATAATGCCGGCAGCGACGCAACACTGGGCGTGTCGCCGCCGAGGTGCACGAGTGTGTGTTGGGATGAATGGCAGATATATACAATAAAAGTTAATGACAATGCATAAAAGTTCATTACTGCCAGACACACAAACAAGGGGGGCAATGGCCAAATGGGAAACGGGAGTGGGAAGTGGGAAATGGGAAATGGGAAATGGAAAAGGGGGGCGGGCAAAGATATGCCACAATTGTGCACTGTAAAGGAGCGGAAGGAGCAGAGCTCAGAATCCGATATAGCTGGCAAAATATAATAATAATAGTAATGGCACAGCGACAAGCAAAGGACACACGGCTCGGTTGCACAACGACCACTAATTAACCTAATTTCTAGCCAGCAATCACACGGCAAGCGCAGGTGTAGGTAGGCCTCCTCCGCCCCTCCGCCCCTCAAGCCGCCGAGTCCGATAAAGTCGATTGATTTGGACACACAGAACAATGGAGCCAATGGGGCCATTTATTTTTATGTTGATTATTTTGCCCCGCCCCGTACTTTGTGGGTAATTATTTATGCCACCCCACGGCTGGGAAATTATTTCAATATCAATTCTACACAAAACTTTCAATAATCCGTAATTATCGACGAATGTAGATCAAATAATCACGTTTTAGGCGCCGCCTAACAGCGACAGCGACAGCAACAACAACAAAAGCTGGAAATTAATTAGGGGAAATAACAAAAATGGGTATTATTTGCCGTGACACCCACACACATCCTGTGCGGTGTCCTGTCCCTGGCCCTGTGTTTGTAATTGGGCTTAAATCGCCAAACAGCCGGCTGTCATCGATATAAGTTGAACAGTTTTTCGTGCCGGGGAATTTATTAGCCATATATTTACCACAATTAAAGATATACACCCTGCCCCGGCCCCGACTAACTAGTCTATTGATTTTCTGCTTGCAGCTGGCACCCTCTGCCTTTCCAAGGAGAAATGCAATAAAACAGAGCGAATAAAATCACATAAAATGCAACGAAACCTGCAGAATGCATTAAGCACAAACAACAAAAACAGACAACTCGCAAACATACTCAAACAATACTCGAACTAAAGGAGAGTGCGAGTCCGAGTTCGAGTCCGAGTTCGAGTCCGAGTCCGAAGAGTAAGGACCCTCTGACAAGTCTTGGATCCTGGACCATGGAACCCTGGCTCGGCGGCGAGGCCTGGCTGAGGCTGCGGCTCCGGCTGCATAAATCAAAGTGAGTTAACCTGCCCCTATCTTGTTATTTGGCTCTCTGGGCCATTCTCCCGAAGACAGTGAGAAGTCAAATGATTTTCCCACTTGTTATAGAACTTGTCCAGTTCGCTCGTTAAATTTAGCGCAAGTTTTTCCAATAAATTCCTGGCACAATAGAAAGTTTCCCTTGCTGCTCTGCTATTTATAATTTTCCAGCGAGGAGGAGAAACCCGTCAGAGTTCGATGGGGAATTTCCGCGACACTCACTGAGCCGGAGAGAAGCCTAAAAGCCAGAGAGTGACGAGGGTTACTCACATTAAAATCGAGTACAACACCGGACAAAAGGTCTATTTGGCATTCCCAAAAATACACTCGGAGAAGTTTATTGCCAGCGATTTGTGCCCTCAGAGAACGCTTTAATGGCTGAAATGGCCTCCCGGATGAATGTTATAATTAAGCAAGGACTCGAGCAAAAGTGGCTGTCAAAAAATTTCATAAATGAAAAGCCATAAAAGAGCGACCGAGACCGAGGCCGAGACCGAGAAAGAAAAATCAATGCTGCCACAGCTGTGGGCTGCCATTACTAAGCTAAGGACATGACCAGCATCAATAAGTTCGGGCCAGCAGCTGCTCCTCCAGTTTCCTAGAAGGAATTTATTGACACACACACATACACACACACTAGGACTCTGGGGGAGGTCCTTCGATAATCACTGCGGCAACGTGCTGCCGAGCTGGCGAAGAGAAATCCGAAATTCCGAGAGAAATCGAAATGGACGCAGTGCAAATTCGAGGTTAATGCACAAATAAATCTGCCACAAATTGTAAGCCATCAAAAATCGGGTCCTTGTAGTATATTTATAGCGAGAGAGAGAGAGTTGCAGGGAGCGTGGTGCTTGGTGCCTGGTGGCACAAAAATAATAATTATTAACGCTCAACTGCGTAGCAATCAACAACATTTTATCTGGCGCTGCCAAACCAGTTTTCCAACTTTTGCGGCAGGGATTTTGTGTCTCAGTTTCAGTTTCAGTTTCTGTTTCGGTCTCGGTTGCCTTCACTTCACTGGGGCTTCTTCCTCCGCTCTCCGATATCGTGAGCCTGCTAACTTCCGATTTCCGGCGTGCGCCCGTGATTGAGCGCCGCTTTATTTCCTGCGAGGCGGCGCCATCGAGGACCGCAGGGACTGTCCTCCTGCGACGCCTGTTTGACTTCTGATAAACTTATTATACACTCTTGAGGGCAGGAGCGGCGGAGACCAAGAGGGCTGGCACTTGGTAGGCTTGCCTTTGCCTATTTCAAGTCCTTTAAAGTTAAGTTCTGTGGGTATCAACCCCTTACAACCTCACAGAAAAAATAGCGCGGAGAGGTGAGGCAGCCCAAGTGGGAAGGTTGGTTAACCCATTTTCGGCACAGCAGATATGTTTACGTAACAGCCTTTTGATCGGCTTCCCCTAATGGGTACTTTTGACGTAAATCGACCTAATCTGTGGTTTAAAGGCAAGGACCAGGAAGAAAACTCAGCTTACAGCTTACAGTTTGGGAACTGCTATCAAGGAAATCATTTTAAAATATATAAAAACAGGGTTTTTAAGATATATTCTAGATTTTAAGATTCCAGTGAGACTTTTTAAGATCTATGGAGACTTTTGAGGTATTTTTAGAAATTTGTAAGGGTGTTTAAGGAGATTTGAAGTTGTTTTTAATTATATTCTTTAGAGATTTAAAGGAGCTGTTTGACAGAGTAAACATAATATTGTGTTTATATTAAAAGCTTTCCTGTTCATCAGTTATAGCTGAATTATTGTCATGAAAGATACTTTTGCAACTACTACAATGATAAGGGAAAGGGAACTCAAACACATCCCAAGGAGAAAAACGCCTGATAAGCACAGGACCCTAGGTGTGGGCCGAAATGGGTTAAGGACGGGGGAAGTGCGGAGAACCCTGCCCGCCGCTTCTCTGTCTGCGGGCATCAATGTCAGTGATTTATCACAAGGCACAACGCACATAAATAAACACCAGCAGCAGCAGCAGCAGCAGCCATCGGAGACGGAGAACGGAGTCGGGATTTGCTGATACTCTTGCTGCGACGGTGCGGGCAGGGGGAGGGTATTTTTTGACAGTGCGTTGCTTTACGCATCACTAGACTTATCCCGGCCGTCCCCAGTCTCGGCCCGGAGCCCCACTCCTCTGGGTTTCCTTTTCATTTGACGCTTTGTGCACTTGACTTCGAGGCGCCTCCTTCTCGCCTCCTTCTTGCCTCCTGCTGTGGGCTGCTCCTTCGATTTGCCGCCTCTAACGACCCTCATTGTTTGACACTCCGCTCTGCTCGCCATATCTCCGATATCGTGGCACTGCCGCCCCTCCCCTTGTCTCCCGGGGATAATGGCAGAGAGAGCGAGCGAGCGCCTTGGCTGGCGACATTATTTTCACTTTATTGAAAACTTGTAGCCGAAATTGATTTTCTGCGTCTCCTGGCGGCGGTGGCAGCGGCGGCGGCACATTCCAACGCCCAGGGAATTGACATTCCCAAACCCAAACCCAAGCCCAGGCCCAGGCCCAGGCCCACTCCACTCCTGGCTTTGTCTTCTGGCAAATTTATTTCGCATTTAGTTGAATACTTTCTGTCATTTTCTGGCTGCGAAATTCGCACACATTTATTTTAAAGACTGTAATTTCATTTTATTCTCATGCTAATGCCTCCGCGCGAGGCGTGAGGATGTAGATGCAGGTTATTAAGTATTTATTTGAGAGCATTCCACTGCTAATGGGGTTTTTGCCATGGAAATACAATGCAAAAATCAATTTTGAGCTTAAAATGTTCAGCTAATTGTGGCCGCTGCAGCTCGGAGTGCAGAAAAACAATTTCCAGTTTCCAGTTTCCTGCAGCTGAGAAAAAATGCAAATTCGCGCCAAACACACACAAAAGCTTAATATCAATAAATTAATACTGATGCGAGGCTTTTTTCAGCCCTTCATATTCATATTTCCGTATCCCTATAGATTGTAGGAGAGCATTATTGGGGTAGTCCCGCTCCTCCCCGGTTATCTTTTTTAGAATATTTTATTTAAAATTCCGCCGTAACCCGGATTCTCTGCCGGACTCCGGACCTGGAGCCACAGAGCAGAACAATAAAAGCAATCAGTGCTTAAAAATCAAATTCAATTTGCGCATATTCAGCATTTTCCCGTTGTGCTTTTGTTTCTGTGTTCTGTGTTCTGTGTTCTGTTTTCTGTTTTCCGTTTTCCTTGTTTTGTTTTTATTTGTTGTCCTTCTTCTATTGCCGCAGCAAGTACAATTTTCTTGCTTTTTTTGAAAAATTTATAACAAAACGCTGCCGAAAAATATGAATACTATAAGCGAGCAGCAGCAGATTTCCCAAGGACGCCAGACGATGGAATGGAGTACGGGGCGAATCATAAATATTCCCTGAATCAACAGAATATGATGAAAATCCATAAATCATTGTGTGTGGGCGGCGGCGGTCCTCGGCGGAGTTGAGATCGGGATTGTCAGTGCGGAGAAAAGGGTGGAGGCGCCAGGAGCCGAGAGCCGGGAAGCCTGAGCAAGGATTTCAAATGCAAATCAACTGTGTCAAAAACTTTCGCTGCCAAGTGCTCAACGGTAGAGGAGGCACAACTTTCTTTCCCAGAGAGAGAGACCGCCGCGCCCACTTGGGGGGCAGTGCAAACAAATAATGAAGATGAATGCAAACAGTAAAACACCAAGCAAATAACAGAAGAGTGCTGGCTGGAGCAGGAGCTGGGACAGAGCTGGGACGGGAGCCGGAGCAGGACCAGGAACTGGAGCTGAGGAACTGTACAAAATTTAAGCAAACAATGGACGTGGCCTGGCAGTGTAACGAGCGGCGGCAAGGGGTTCCCCTTCCCCCAGTCGAGTGAGAAAAAAGCGGCTTTGTTTCGGTTTAATGCGATAATTTCATGCGCAAGAATTTAATGGAAAATTATTTCAGCTATTTTCATAAAATTCAGCTCTAGCTTCGGCATTTTCTTCTGCAGCGGGGGAAGTTTGGAGCTAACTTATGCCGAGCCAGAAGGAAGGAGAACAATGCATGGAATACTGTAATTTCCCTCCCGCCCTCTCTCTCTCCACTTTCCTATTTATTGTTCACATGAAATCAGAACTTGCATATTTATACAGCAACTTCAGACTCTCTTCCAGAAAGAAAACAGCAGCAGGGAAAGGCTGAAAAAGAAGTGGAAGTGTCACGAATAAGGTGTGAATTTGTTGCAGCTTTCCGGCACTTTGTGCTGCCAATTTCCCTAGAATTTGGGCAGCAAAAACGGAGGGGAGTGCCACGAATGAGGCGCGAATTAGTTGCAGCTCTCTATTCCTCTCGCAAATGGAATTTAATTGTCTGCTGCTGCTGCGATTTTGGCCAGCAGCTGAAGCGTAAAATTAAACGAGGCCAACTGAAGTCAGGGTCCGAATCCACTGGCCAAGCTGAGCGGAACCCAAGGTGTTGGCCACCAAGGCCACCTGTTGTGTGGCTTCGGCTCCAAGGGAACGTGCCTTCTGGGGTCGTCTTAAAGCGCTGGGCAGGACGGACCTGAGCTGCATCAGGAATTGTGAGCACGTAGGGCCAGGAAATAAAACGAAATAAGGCGAAATTCCCACCTCGCACCTTTCCTGTCGATTTTTTTCAGAAGGACACGCCGAGGAGCGGACGCCAGCGAACTTGTCGCCCTTAAAACTTGAAATTGAAAAACTTTTACTTTAAACTAGAAATGTACGCTCTGCTGTGTGTGTGTGTGTGTGTTAGTGCGCGAGGAACAATTGAGACAAAGGAACAAGGACGAGAAGCAGAGCGACGAAGGTCGAAACACTTTCGCCTGATTACAAACGCGCAAATGATGCGTGTCTAATGCGAAAGCCACCGAGCAAAGGCGTTCGTACTAACCACAGGGGGGAGGCCAGGGGGCAAGGAAGTGGGGAACGGGTCCTGGAATTGGGTCTGACAAGAAAGAACGCATTTTTACATATGAATGTACACTGCGAAAACGTCAAGGAAAAAGTATTAAATCTATATCAAATAAATAATTAGATATTAATGAGTCTTTATTTAAAAAATTTAAAATTGCTTCTTAATCTCTACTTAGGAAATTAAAATACAATTCTATATATATATTCTTCCGGTGTAGAGGCCTTGAAAGCGTCTAGGATTCTAATCTATGGAAAACCTTTCCCAAAATATGCGATTAAATATTTATTTGTAACCACAAGTGATAATTATCTAATTGTAGCATTTAAAGCAACTAAGACAGGACACAATTATATTAATACTTCTCTTCTTAAACGTTTTTTGTGCTTTAAATCGATTAAAATTTCAGTTATATATGAAATGTAATGTATAAATAAATTAAAAATAACCTTCTAGTTGGCAAATATTATTTAAAGGTTTCTCTCGGTGCCCGAACCCAGAATTGTCAAATTGTCTGCTGCTTTCTGTGTGTTCCCTGCCGCCGCAGTAAATGTATGAGCGATGCCAGAAAGTAGGCAACATATTTCTGCACCCGAAAATAAGAGAAGAGAGAGGGGAGCAAAGGAATGAAGGAGGAGGAGGAGATGAAGAAGAGACAGGAATAGGGCAATGACAGACAGCCGCAAGCTGCTTCCAAGAAAACGAGGGAGGCGGCGGCGGCAGCTGCCCACTTTTTAATAAAATAAAGCCCAGGGACGACGACTGGCAAGCGTTTAACATATGCCCCAGCAGCCAGGAGCCGTGTCCTGGCGCTTGAGAAAGAGAGGGAAATAATAGATTGGAAAGAGACGGCAGACGGGAGACGGCAGAGGGCAGACGGCAGGCGGCAGAGAAAGCGAACGGAGACCGACGACGGCTTGATATTAAGCGCACCAGAGATAAACACAGACAGCACTAAATTAATTCTGCTCAATTTGCATTAAAATATGTGTGTGTGTGTGTGCGAGAGAGTCGGCTGTGTGTGTGTTAGTTACATTTCCGTGGGTGTCTCTGTGTCTCTGTGTCTGTGTGCTGCTGCTCTTCCGCTCTTTCACTCTACTTACACACATATACATATAGCTGTAAGTGTATGTAGTGAGTGTGCGGCTCTGTGTGTTAGTTTATTTAATTTTAAAGCCTGCAGGTCGAGCGACCAACTTGCTTCCACTTCTGCTTCGGCTTCCTCTTCCGGCCTTTCCCACTCGTCCCTTTTTCCTCTTTTCCCCTTCAATCTCGGTCTTCCCGATGCGGTCGCACAGGTGAGCAAAAACTTTCGCACAGCTGCCTAATGACACTGTGGAGTGACTGCGTCTGTGGTCAGGCAAGGCGGAAGGGGGCGTGGACCGTGATGTGTGGGAGAGGGTATGCAGGGGCAGGAGTAGAGGAGGAACTAAGCTTTCAGCGAGGTTCAGGAGCTATTTTTCGGGGGTGTATGCGATGGCAGAGAGTTATCTGCGGCAAGCGGCAAGCGGCAGCAACAAATTGCCCTCGCCCTCCCCCGACGCACCAGACAACAAAGTATTAAAACATAAATGGCAACAATATCAAAACGGATGAACCGCAAAAGTGTATGCCAAATATACATATAAATTTGCATACATAAGAATATAGTACAAACGGGGTCAAAAAAATAGGGAAGAACTTGGCCAAATGAATAATTGATAAGAAAAAACTTACAAAAAGGCCATATCTCAAGGTGGCTGCAGATAAATTTGGTTAACTAATCTGACTTAATACTACATACATTCATTAAGCAGAAGATGAGATACTTCTCTGATAAAGCTGATATAATATTATATTTTGAAGAAGACTTATGATTACTTATAGCATCTAATAATCCGGTAATTTCTTCTCTTCTATAAAACCCCTTATTACTACCGACAAATTCAGAGACTGGTATTTCCTTGGCCTCGGTTGTTTACATAAAAGATAAGTACACTGATATATATACACACACAGAAGTATATGCAAACAAATTGTTACGCACTTTATGAAATGCCAAACCGAACCCGAGAGAGCCCGTCGGAGGCTGAATTTGTGGTCTTCGCGGCGTGGCTCCCCTCGGCTCCCTGTTATTGTCTTTTACATCATCGCTTTACTTAGCATAAGTACAGGCGGAGGCAACAACAAATTGCCGACCGCCCTGCCCCATCCCTCTCCGCCAAACGAAAAAATGCCTCTCTCTTAAAAACAAAGGCGTAGGCAGAAATCACCAAGGAGGGAGAGCACAGTGCACAGCGCACCAAAATATAAGAAGGGTTTTAATTTGAAACTTCTATTGGCTTATAATTAAATAAGAGAATACCCATAAGTATATAACATTTTGTCGCCCACTTCCAGACAGAATTTAAATTGATATCAACTCCATGGCGATTTCTAAGCATGGAATAAAATGGAACACTAAATTAAGCAATTAAAATAATGCTTTTAAGCATCTCGACTTCTAACAAGAGCTTAAAGGCATATCGCTTAAGTTCCAGTACTCACTTTGAAGTGAGTATATCCTTTTGGAATCGCTGCCTCCACGCCTCTGTGTCCACCGATGCTGGGGTGTTGTTGCCGGCATTCCGCGCTGCGCCGCGTGAGCCCGACCCCGTCGCCAACTCTCCACCAGGCAACACCCAGTCCGAGAGCCTTTCTGCCATTGTTAACATTTATTTTTATTTTATGCACTCACACCCCCGCGGAAGCCTTGAGCTCCAAATAAGTATGCACAGCACGGGGCAGACTCCAGTGCCACGGCGCTCTCCTGCGCTGTCCCGCTCCGAGTTCCCAATTCCGAGTTAATATTATTGACTGCTTCCCGGGGATGTTCTTACTCCCGTCGTTTTCCCACTGCCCCCCGCACTTCTTGGTGCGTGTGCGTGTGCGTGTGCGTGAGCGTGCCAAAGCCAATATTTAGCTAATGGTCTTCATATTTTAAATATTGGCGAAAGGAAGCGGGGAAGCCACTGGCAAACTTTAAAGACTCGGCTGGGGGAGGAATAACTCGAATTTAAGGCCGCAAAAGGGCGCTGTGTGTGGGTGTAAAATATTTAAATTAAACTGCAAATGCAAACACACAAATACACACTCGCCCACACTCGCACTCGCACACAGGCAATGCAATTTCATTTTCAACCATAAATTGCGCGCATGTGAAAAGTTGTTACTGTTGTTGCTCCCATTTTACGGTTTTATTTATATATATTCGCCTGTTATTGTTGCTGTTGCCACAGTTGCCTATTTATTTGCAAATGTCACGAGGCAGGGCGGCGGACACTGGGAGAAATCGCGGTGGTAATGGGCGTGACAGATAAAAGTAAATTTGTTTGATTATTGTTTTTTCTGCACACTTCAAACACGATAAATAATTAAACGCAACTCCGAGGGCGAACTCTGGGGCTTTAATGGGGAAATGCGGGGCATGAGTGCGGTGAGTGGGGAAGTCTGGAGAGCAATCTTTGCCATGAAAATGTGTGTGTTTCCCAGCCACAAGCGAGGAAACCCAACAGAATGCATTACCATATGTGTGCTGCTGCAGAGTAACAGAGCAGTAACAAATGACAATTTCAGCAAAGCACAAATAGGCAAACAAAAGCAGAACAAATGCAGAAGCGAAGCTATGAAAAATGCAACTCTTGCATATTTGGAACAAGTGAAGTGAGGGGAGGAGAGGACTTGGCTTGGGTGGGGTTCCCCTGTGCTGCCCCAGCGTACGAATAAAGTTATATTGATGTCAAACATGCGCAAAAAGGGTACCAGGAACAACAACGAAACCGACAAAAAACAATCAAGTATGTGTGCTCCCGGGGCCCTGGGGTATGCTCGAAGTTATAGTTAAAAGGGAATATTATTATTCCTTTAAGGTCCCTTTAAGTAAAATAATTAAGTGCCAGTTTTAGCTGGTTGAATTGCTCTAATAAATAGATCTTTTGGCAGAAATCAGGCAAATACATACGATATTTACCCTTAGATCATGTTTTAAATTACTTCAAGGGCCTAGAACACTGGTTATTTTATACAAAATATTAAATGGAGGCTTAATTTATTCAGTTTCTTCTTTTATTCAAGCGATCTAGCCGCTGAATGGATCCTAGACTATGCTTAACCCCTTTTCAGCATAGCCTTGGGTGTAGTGCAGGTAATGGGCACAAAACGTTAAAACCTGCTGCTCTCTTTTGTTGCCAAAACATTGCATCTGGCACAAAAGCCGCCCCAAAATAACTGAAAGTGGATCGCAGCGTGGAGGCTGGCTGCACATCCCGCCCGGTCCCCGACCGTAGACCAAGCAATGCAAACGATTTCCAAACGGGGCGTATACGTAATCTGCCATGAACCAAATATGCGATGCTAGAGCTCTTGGCCGAGAGAGGGGCACGAAATGGCTGCCACAATTGTTGATGGCTGGCTGGCAGCAAGTGAGCTAAAATCGAGGACACGGACACACATGCAGAGGACACAATTTGTGCACTCGAAAATCGCTGAAATCGCTGGCAAAATGATTTCCCCAGCGCCATGCAATCATCCTTTTCTCCGGGCCGCGCTCTCTCTTTTTTGTGTTTTTTGTGTTTTTTGTGTGTGTTTCCTTGCCTAATTGACGGCACCCCACCGCGTGTGTGTGCGAGAGTGAGTGCCGCCTGTGCATACATTTTAATTTGTTTACTTTGCGCCCATTGTTGCGGGGAGGTGCCTGGCACCGACACCCGCCACACACACGGCTAAATACACTTTTACGTGACTTGGCGACATCAACGTGCGGTATTTATGGCCCGGATGCGGGCCGACTTCCAGCTCCACAGGGAACTGCGAGTTATGGACTCGAGAATGTCTTCAAATCGAAAATCCAATCCGGCGAGGAATCTCCTTCGCTCTAAGCTAATTTCCCCAGGCCCGACCGAGGGATCCCCTCAATTTAAAGCTGGCAAATGCATTTCCTGCCTGCACATTGACACTGATTTCATTTCGAGTCGCATTTCAATGGCACAGGCCCATAAAAGACACCACTGATGATGGGAAAAGGGCAGAAAGGTGGCGGCTTTGAGCCAAAAGGAAAGCACGAGCAATGTTAATGCAAAACGCGGCATTTAACACTTTTGAAAGGCAGCAGGAAGGCAGCGGGCTCCCTGGCTCCTCTCCGCCCTCAGCCCTTATATACCGGCCCCACCGCCCAGGCCACCATTCACTCTGAGTCTCAGCCACACTATGGCCCTATAAAATGCTTACAAAATGTTGTTTTATATGAGAATCCCCTTCACATGCACACACAGAATCACAGTCACTCAGTGTGTGTGTGTGTGTGTGTGTGTGTGTGTGTGTGTGTGGGAATTGCATTTTACATGTGACGCACGTGTGCAACAACAGGGCCAACAAAACCCAACTTGGCCCGAAGCAACAGAGGTAGAGAAACGAAGCGAGAACCTGCAAGAGGAGATCCGAATGAGAGAATACGCTTCCCCAGGAGTAAAATAATTGAAACCGGAGGAAGTGAAGGAAATATCCTTGAGGAAAGTGTTTTTATCAATAAACTAAGTCCAGGGGAGGTGTCTAACACAAAATATATTGAGAAATAAATACTGCAGCCTGTGTTGCACTTGGATTTAATTAGAAATACAGCTTATAAGTCAAAGTGCCATATTACATAAGGTCTTCTCATAAAATATACTTGAAGATGCATACCAGTTCTCAAAATTCCCAATATATTCAATTAACTCCATTAGATTATGGTTAAGGTCAAATATAACAGAAAGTTTATGAGTATATACTATCTACTGATTTTCTAACATATATACTTGTCTTGAAATAATAAATATTTTCCACATATTGCCATAGAGATCGCTTATAGCCATCCGATCTGGCATATACTATCACCTGGAGATAGGGCATGAAAGCATAAATCGCTTCACATGCGCACACAACTGCCTGCACCGCTGTTTCCTCCTGGCTTTCCCTTTTCCAGCTACGGCTTTTCCTCCGCTCTTTCCCGCCCGGCTCCCGCGTGGCTGTGTGTGTGTGTCGGCACTCATTAGGATTAATTTTCCGGTTGCAGCATAAACTGAAGCTTACAGAGAAGACACAGTGGCGTGGTGGCAAGGGGGGTCTACGCCCAAGTGTTGAATGCGACGGCCGCTCTGTTCGTTAGTCTGTCCGCCTGTCCGCCTGTCCGCCTGTCCGTCAGCCTTCAAACGTAATAAAAAGAGCGGTGCATCCATCTCTACCTTTCTTTCTCGCACGCTAGCTCGCTCGCTCGCTCTGGGCTGAGAAAGAAATAGTTAAACTGCATAAAATTTAATCAAGAGCGTTGAATGTCAGCCCTGGCCCTGGCGGCAGTAAAAAGGACTAAGGAGAACACAGGAGCAGCACGGGGAGCAGGGGCGAAGGCCGAACACGGCACCGAACACGTAAACGAGCAAAATGACATTTTATCATCAAAGGTGGGACGACAACAACAACGGCAGCCAGAAGATAGAGATAGAGATGGATATAGGATAGGAATAGAGACAGAGATAGACACAGGGATAGAGAGAGACAAGGCTAGAGAGCGAGTGAGGAGTAACCCACAGAGAGTCGAGAACCATTTTGTGTGCGCCGAAGGATAACCTACATTTTACTTTTCAGTTTTTAGTTTTTGCCCTTTTTATGCACGTCCCTGCGTGTGTGTGTGTGTGTGTGTGTGTGTTGGCCAGACGAAGGCTATATAAAGCCATCTGTCTCTGTCTGCGTGTGTCCTGTGTGTGTGTGTGTGTGTGTGTGTGTGTGTGTGCAATGACAAAGCAAAACTTTCCAATTAACTTTGATTAAAAAGTTTCCACTATCGCCCTACAAAGTAAACATGAAAAATTTGTTTGAATTAAACTGCCGGCGGGCTGGCTGACTGGCTGACTGGCTGGCTGGTTGGCAGTCGAAGGTCCTTCGATGTGTGTGGGCGTGGCAGGTGTACATAAAACCAATTTGCAATAAAATCAGTAAGTTGTATTTGCCCAGCTCAAACATGGTCGGGATAGGAAGGCAGAGAATGGAGCCAAGATCGTTATATTGGTCAATAATCATCGATTAGCAGTGCAGTTTTAAACCTGATAAATCATCGATTAAATAGGGCAGGAGGGAGTCAGGGAGGATACTCGCCAGTGCGGATCCGCGACTGATGGCAGCCGCATAATGGACAGTTGGCCGCAGACCGCAGTCCCGCCACAGATATGCCAGTCCCCACTCACTCACTCACTCACTCACTCACTCACTCACTCACTCGGACACTCGCACATCCACACACAAAACAGGCAACTACAATTGCTAACGTTCTCTCAATATTGTGTAAATTTGCAATATTTGTTTTCATTTCATTCACTTAAAATGCTGGGTTTGGTTGGCATTCATCCGCAGCAATCGAAAGAAATTACACTAGGAGAAATATATATAGTATACTTTTTTACCTTTTTCACAGCTAAGCCTTGATTCAAGGTATTTATTCTGCCAACTCCAGTTGGTAAATTCCATATAACTAATTTATCTATTAAACAACTTAAATACTTGGCACATCCGAAACACAGTGCAATTCCCTTCAACAAGGGGTTTCTCAGAGATAAAAATAGCTAACCTCCCTGCTGAGCTATGTAAAAATGTAACCAAATATATTTACACAAAAGTTTGACCTCCTTTTAACTGTGAAAAATAGATTTTTGCTCTGTGCACATGGCGATGCAGCATGCCCTTTGTATCTTGGAATATGCCGGGGTCACCTGCAACCCGCTGCCTGCTCAATCACCATTTCGCCGCAAATGGCACATCAATTACATTCTTACATTTCATAGCAGATACAAATTTGCAACAGCAATTGTGCCGGCTACCAGCATGTGGCAGCAGCTGCTCCGCCCGTTGGCTGGTCCTGTTTATTTGCTTGTTTGCCGTGTGCCCGGGCCTGGCTCTGTATCTATATCGGAACTTGTATCTGTATCTGTATCTCCGGCGAGGCTTAGCCCGCACAATGCAAAAAATCTGTTGGCTGTCAATGTGCGACAGTGTGTGTGTGAGAGTGCAGTCGGCGCATTATTTTGGCAATGGAAACCGGCAGCTGCAGGTGCCCCACTGGGGCCAGTCCAACTCCAACTGCAACTTCGTTTGCATTCCGAATCAATCGCTTTGAATGATTGATAGAAATGTTTGCGATATACATTTGCCAGCTGGCACTGGCGCTGGCACACACACGCCGATCGATGTGGAACTAGGGAAGAGCGCCTTGGGCAGACTGCACAAAAATTACACATACGCCCCGTGTGCGCGCGTGACAAATTTTAACGCTCCAACGCGCCGTTGCCGGGGTTCTCAAGCCGCCGCAGGCCGAGTGCGAGTGCAAGTGCGAGAGCGAGTGAAGCATGGGAGCCACCTAATAATAATGCTGCAGCATTAAAAAACCATAAAAGGACCCGACTTGGCTTGGTCTTAAAGCGGCTTCCTCCCTTTTCGCATTACAAGTTTGCTTCGAGGTAAAACCCTTTTCTTGCGGCTGGGAATCTGCGGCAAATCTTTAGTCGGGCGTCGTCGCCACTGCCCCTTTTGGGGACTTAATAAATAATTTGGCTGGCCAAAAAAAAGGGAATTGATGCTTCAATAAACCAGGACCCCGGCTTACCTTTTGGGACCTGGCCACGCCCCGAAGCACCGCCCACCCACCGTGGCCAGAAGTATAATCAAGTTTGCACAGAGAGAGCGCTGAAAGCCACACGAACTTCAATGTGCTCCAAAAACGCACTTCAAAAATTGTTTGGCAGTTTCCTTTTTATTTTCCAACTCATATTTCACCCTGGTTTTGTGCCCTTTTTCCGCCTCATCCGCTCTCCCCGAACTTTCTGGCCAAAAGTAAATAATGAGTGAGAGACAGGCACCGCAAAGGTTGGGGGCTTGGGGATGTGGGGAGTGGGTCAGGCCGAAATCTGGGTCGGCGTCGTCGTCGATTCCGAAAGCAGAGCAGAGCAGCAGCTCTGGAAGACGGTCATGGGCAGCCACACAAAGATCGAAGCTGTCACGGAGGAACACGAGCTTTATTTTTGGCTTCATGACTCTGAGCACGGATTTTATTGGGACTCGGAAAGTGCCTTTTAGCCCTCAATAGACCGTTTTCCTAGGAAAGCATATTAAAACCATGCCTCTCCGATTTCATTCGCTTCGGTGAGAATCAAATTACATTAGCTTTGCCCTGAATTTGTACTAATAAAGTGCAGGAGTTAGTTAGAGAACCTAAGCACCATTATGCCTTGTAGCCCCTTGACGCAGCTTCAAATTTAAATTAAAGAGAGACCTATTAGCCACATCGGATTTAGTCAGCTTGGAATCATTTATTTCGTAGGATTATTATTCAGAGGAGCCAGTGCATCGGTGGCTGCCGGCCGGGATTATCCGTCGCGGTGGCTGCTGCGTGCTGCTCGGCTGATATACGCTCCACAAATCCACAGCCAGGACTGCGTTTAGTTGTGCACTATTTTATGGGGCTTCATTTGAACGCGGTGGCGTCAGTTGTTATTTTTAAGCTTTTATTTTATTTTTCGCGCACCGCAGCGGCTGGCGGCGGCGGGAGTTGTTTGTTTGTTTCGTTGTTTGCCTGTCGGTTGTGCATAAATTGCGGTGTGCGAGTGCGAGTGCGAGTGCGAGTACGAGTGCCCCTGCCCTCCTCTCCATCCTGGCTGCTACAGATGCTCCTGCTCCTCCTGTTTCTGCTGGCGCTGAAACAATAAACAACGTGACTTATCACATTGCGTAACTTGTGATTTAATTGGATTTATGCCCACGTACGAATCGAGTCAGGGGGCTAAGGTGGCCGGAATGGGGAGGGAAAATTGCAGTTCGTGTCACGCAGCCCCCGAGTATTTCCGCTCAATTTTATTGCAACTGCAACGGAGCCTTCTCCCTTTCCCCTTCCCCATTGTCCGTGGCTGCCACGTGGGTTGTATAATGTCCAGAAATCGGAACGCAGCCGCGCTGCCATCGATTGTGGTTGCGCAAAGTTTTTAATTATGTTTGCGGTTAGCAATTGGATTTCTTTCCCGACCCAGCATACCTCCGGCATACACAGCGGGATGCAGGATGCAGGATGCAGGATGCACAGGACAGGACACCTGACGGGCGCAAATATGGTTTGCCGATTAATTATTTCATACGACCGAGCAGCGTACATTTTTTGCCCCCTCAGCCAGTTAATGTTTCGATTTGCTGGGTTTTTTCTGCGAGCCGCCCATCCTCCTGGTTGTTTGAGCAACGCGTCAAAATGTTGAATAGGCAATGCCAACTATTTAAGTGCTACAGAATAAAAACAGGGAGTCGGGGCTGAAAAACTGGTGGTTCGAATGCAACAGTATCGTAAATATTTACCACAAACACAGTAGGAATGGATGTAGAAGTTCTCGGAGCACTGAGAGAGAAAATGTATGTCAATCTTTACATTTTCAGCATTTTCTGTCCTTAAAATATATAAAAACAAATTTATCTGAGGTAAAATTGGTCTCCATTTTGTGTGCGCCTTTTTAGGAAATAATTCCAGCAGAAGAAGAGACTCTATTCCTAAATTTTAGCCCCTATTTTAATACGGGTTAATAGGAGCCATGAGCCACAAAGAATATGGGAGAAAAGCTAAGCTAAGACTTGGTAACCCTTCTTTTTGTACCCCTTCTGCCAAAAGGCTTATACATATTCTCAAATAATTTATTTCTACTTTATGCATATTTCCTTAAGGGCTTCCATTATTTTTTTGTAGTGCACAACAGCGGGCAAATCAAATGCGCGCCAACATGGCGTATGCGTAATTATAATTATGTAATGCAAACAGCACAAAGCGCGCACACACGACAGACAGACAGACAGAGAGGCAGACAAAAAGCGAGAGAGAGAGAGATACACACACACACTCGGGGCTTATGTACGTACATGTGATTTTAATTAGCATATAGAGCAACACGCATACGCCGCGTTGGTCGTCGGACTCAATTCAAGGCACTTGGCTGGCATTTTGGACATTCCGGTTATAATTGTTCAACAGGCTTACGCCAATGGGGGAGAGGGGAGATGGGAGGGCGGGCACGACAGTTGCGCATTCAATTAACGCAGCTCGAACACACAGAACACACAGAACACACACGCGCACACTACTAAAATCCCCAGCTCGTAACTAGGCCGTAGCTTCCATTTTCCCCTCGATTTTCCCCCAATTTCCCAACGCGATTATCGAGACGCTTCAGATTCCGCTTTTTGGGTTTTCGGCTTTGTTTTTCCCGGTCGCCAAAACATTTTGGCATAGTAAATCCGTAAAGCATCCTTTCTTCCCCACCACCACCCCCTGATAAGTGTTTTCCACCCATTTTCCGCTCTGCGCGAGTGTGTGCGAGAGCGAATACATAATTAAACGATTCGCAGTTTTGGGCATTTAAATTAAATTATGCCCGGGAAGTGTTGTTGAGCGGGGAGGGAGAGCGGGGCGAAGCTCCCGAGCATATCGAGGGCTCTGTGTTAATTGACAGATGCTAATTATTACCTAATTATTATTTATGCGTGGTGTCTGTCGGCATGCGGAATCTGCTCAAGTCCTCGAACTTCTTCTCCTAACTGCTGCGGCTGCCTCCCTAAATACCAGAGAACTAATCTCTTCGATCCGAGCGTATAGAAAATCAGCTGCGCATTCAAATTTCGACACCATCTGAGCCCCGAGCGGAACTGCGGCACTTTCATAATTCCCCCAGAAAGCCGCTCACAGACAGGTTTTGCACGGGCGGCGGCCCTGCAATTGTACGAACTGTTGGGCAAATGTTCAACGAGTTATAAAACCGAAACTCGAGGAAAGCCCCAAAGCGAACGGAAAACTTTACTGCAGGGCCCGCGTTCCCGAAATATGAAAAGTTTTCCTCTACACAGGCCACGCCCCCACATATGTGTGTGTGTGTGTGGGCGGGCGGGAAACTGCCTTTTTGTGATTAGCATAAAACTGCCAAAAGTCTGACTCTGTTACTGGCTTTGGCTTCGAGTCCGACTCTCTCGCACACTATAAGAAATACTTTTGACAATGATTTTGCATACTTTTATAGAAAATATTGAAGGCACTATATGATACTGTTGCGGAACACCTATCTTAATCTTAATCTTAATCATATTAATCTAAATGTACGTAAATGTTTTACAATCGTAAATTCTTTCTTCTTCCGCCTCCAATGCTCGTTTCTGTGATATTGTGCATTCATCCCAAACAATGCTTTTGCATTCCCGAATTCTTGGACATTTATGCATTTTATAAAGAAGAATTTGTATAATTTTTTATTGTATGTAATCAATTGGTTAATCAATTAAATACTAAATACTATACTAAATATTAGATTAGATTTATTTAAGAGTTCTCCAACCTTTTTTCAACTGCAATCTGAACGCATAACCATTCATACTTGTTACTCGAATTTCGAGTCCTGCCACTTCCCACCAAAGACACCCACAGAAGAGCTCAACTCGGCTTCCAAATACCTCAAAAAATATTGGCAGCAGAAACGGCAGCCCTGGGCCTAACGAAACCCGACCGGAAAGCCAGGCCGGGACTGCATCCACATTGCGCCCAATGGCCTGGACTTGGGCTCGGGACTCCACTCTGGTCCACTCCACTTCGGACTCCGACTTGTTTGCATGTGTTGCGCACTTGCTGTGCGGCTTACCTTGCACATCCGCACACACACTGGCCCGCACACACACTCGCCACGTGGGGTATACGGTATACGGGGGACGGAGGTGCATTCGTATTTGGCAAGCTAAACGAGTTTAGTTGGCCAAACATTATCATAACTTGGTCGTTTGCAAGCCGCAATGGTGTAATCGTTTCATTTTTAAAACGTTTTTCGGCATTTTTACGGTACTTTCCCAAAATGGCTGCCTTTCCGTTCATTATTTTGATGTCCGGCTGGGCAATAGAGAGCTATAGAGACGTCGGGGAATAGGGGGAACTGAACTAAGCTGCAACTGCCTTTTTGGGGCTTATTTAAAATGCAGTGCAAAGCCCCGGCCAACGCTGCATACCGCATAATAATAAACTTTCACTTTTGGCAGCTCTACTCAACTGTAGACTGTTGCCTGGCTCGGAGACCCTCCTTTCGGCCCTATTCGACGGCAATTTAGGCGGCAAATGATTGCTCACCCTTCGGTGGGTCGAAAAAAAGCAGCAGGTGAACGGCGCACGTGGGTGTCGAGGGTGGTTAACCCCTTTTCCGAGCTTCCACCTACATAGAACACAAGGCTGGACACTGGCCGATGGCCGCAGGTGTCGGCATATAATTAATTTTATGCATAATCAAGCAAAGTGAAATAAAAACGCCTATTAATTATAGTTTTTGCTGCCGTCCCTAAATAACTTTATTCGTGCGAGTTTCGAGGAGGGAATTAATTCAATGCGCTTAAATTTCACGTCTATTAGTCTCCAGAGTCCCAGCCGAGTTTCTAATTTCCATACTGCCGCTGCTTCTGCTGTTTTTGGCATTTCAGGCAATTAATTTAGGATTTTAATACCCCGAGTCCAGCCCTGTTGGCTAATTGCGGCCTGCAGAGTGACCCCGGTTCGATTGGGCTGCATCCGAGGGGGCCAAGGGTTATAGGCGACCTTCGCACCAGGCGTGGAGTGTGGAAAACACACCTGCCCAGCGGAAGCGGAAACTGTCAAGGCACAACAAACCAACACAAACGCAAACGCAAAAGCAACGCAACGCCAGAAAAACCATTAGACGACACAATTTACTAGGTCAACACCAAAGGATGGCAGGTGGCAGGTGGCAGGGCAATAAAAAAAGCAAAAGTGCCAACTGCCATGAGGCGAGGCGAGTGCAAAGTGGCAGGAAAGCTGGCAAAATGGCCAATAGCAAGTGGCAACTTGGCAAACAGTTTAAAGTGCTACCACGGCGCAACGCAAGTAATAAGACAAAGTGGAAATTTAATCAACAATAAACCTGAAACTGTTAAATAGGCAAACAACAAACGCCACAACAAAGCCGGGAGCACACTCCCACGAAAATTGAGACAATGAAAAGCCCGTTATTTATGTGGTGTGGCCGGGCTAATTACGAAAATAAAACATGATTTATGGCCGATAAAGCGCTAGCCAGCCCAGGGCAGGCCAGGCCAGGCCTACGGGAACTCCTCCTTGTCCTCCTCGTCCTCCTCCTCCTCCTCCTCCTCCATGTGTGCGGTGAGAGAGATTGAGCGGAAGGAAGGAAGGCAAGGGAAATGTACGACCAGCAAACAAAGGACCTTCTTCTTATATAGAGTGCTCAAGTTGTGGGCAATTATTTGTGGATAATTGGTATGCGAGTCGCTCGCCAAATGAGTTGACAAGCTGGAAATGATAGGAGGTCCGAGCGTGTTAAGCCGGCCCAGTGGCCAATGGCTCGGAACGGGCGGAAACTGCAAGCGAATCAATCAGGCAAACCAGCAAACCAACAAAAGGAGAAGCAGCTCCACGCTCCACGCTCCGAGCTCATCATTATGGCTCATTAGCAAAGCAATTTTGGCTGGTGTGTGCTGTGTCTTGGCTTTCGCTTTTCCCATTTTCCCACTTTCCCACTTTCCCTTTTGGCGGCTTACTCGCATATTGAATGCTGCTAATTTGGCCCTAAGCCGGTGCCCGGCCCCCGTGCATAATGCCAAATCTCTCGCTCTCTTAGTGTGTCAACGTCGACAAAACTATGCCGGCTTACTGAGAGCCCAACCTCCTCCCCTTATGGGACTTAGCGAGGCCTAAGCCAACTGCTTATTACTCGCATGTCGAAAAAAAGGGAGGAAAAATAAAGGAAAGCGCTGGTGTTGCGCAATTTGGCTTGAATAAGCGAACTGGCTCCTTGGGAAACTATTCAGGATTTAGGTTGGGGAATACTAAAGTTCATCTATAAAAATAAGTAACTGGAAACAGAAGTAAATTATGAAAGCTGAGGAGGGAGTTTAAGACAGGAGGGGTCCTTGCAAATCACTCTTTAAATTGAAGATAATATAAATAGACAGAAATTGGGAATGGGAGTGCTTTAATGTGGCTGAAGTGGGCAAGGGATCTCTCCGGAGTGTGAGTGTGAGTGTGTGTCCTTTATCGGGGTGGGGAAGTCAACGAGACCACCTACACCTACTCGCACATCGCTGGCGAGGCTTGTTGATAGCCTTTATTGCCTGCAACTGCTGCGACTCTTAATGTCAACGATGCTGTTGGCACAGAATGGGGTTGTATCTCTGGTGGAGTTGCCGTGTGGGACGGGTAGGAGGGGAAGGCGGTCGTTGTTGACGTTGGCAACCGCAGCAACAAATGTGCATATAGAGGGGGCAACAGAAAAGGGGGCTGAAGGCGGACGCGCGGGATAAGCAAATGCGAGAGCAACGGCAACAGCAACGGCAACAGCAACGGCAACAGCAACAGACTGCTGGCTCTCATTATGTGTAATGTCTGTAGCAACATCATCAACGGCCAGTAAACAACAATAAAGGCAACGGCAGCAACAACATCCGAGCGGCGGCAGGACGAGGACAACTGCTGTCACGGAGTCCAGGAGGACACAATGCGCCAAAAAGGAGGAAGTCATGAATGCAATCTACCTGCACATTGCCGCCCTGAAAGCAGTGGAGAGCCGAGAGCGGAAAGCAAAGGAAAAGCAGAGGAAAAGCGGGGGAGAGCTGCTGCCAGCAGTTACTCACTGCCCCGGGCAGTGGCAGCAGCAGCTGCAAATACCTGTAATGAGAAATATGATCCAGAGTTTGCTGCGAAACTATCCCCAGATGATTGTCACAACTTTCGCTACTCAGGGACTCGTCTTACAAGCCAAGAGAGTGGATTAACTACCGAGCCAACATCTTTACTTATAGTTCCCATTTACACCCAAATATTACCCATAATATCCAATAAGCTTAGGCAACACAAACTTAATATCTGTAGTGTAATGGCTTCAAGTCTTAACTAATCGATTACTCCCCCTCTTCCCCTTCCAGCATGGACTACACGTGTCTATTCTGCTGCAGCCTGGCCTTCGTCCTGTATCTGAACACCCTCAACGCCGGCTTCGTCTACGACGACAGGTAAGAGTCATTATGCCCTAGATTTAGGGGAAGTGGAAGTGGAAGCAGCTGCGAACGGGGGAGCGTTCAAGCAGCTTCCAGGCAAATTTATTAAAGTTGCGATAGCACACAGGCACTCCTCCGTGCGAATTGCGTTACATGGCGCAGGAAAAATAGAAGCAAACCGGCAAGGTAGAAGGTCGCCTGCGGCATGCCTTGGCGCTGCAGTGGAATTCCGGTGGTGCTTAAAATCGAATTTCAGCCAAGGCAAACCGCCCCGCCCGCCACACTGACAACAAGGCGCTCCAGCGACTTTATGCGGCATTAGAGTGGCATTTGTTTATGTGAACCACTGCGGGCGGGACAGGTGGGAAAGCTGGGAGAGCTGGGAAAGCCTGGGCAGGTGGAACTGCCGGAGCAGGCCACCTCATCGGCATTTCCCATGATATACGAGCTGCTGGCACCGCCGCCGCCGTCGCCGCCGCCATCGGCGTTGTCACGAACACCCGGCCAAAATCCTACTAAAGTCCGCCTGCCGTGCGTGCAAAGAGTGCACAGGTGGCACAAGGAAGAATGCAAGGGAGGGGGAGAGGGCAGGAGTAGGAGGAACTGTTGGAGGGCAGGAGCGGAGCAGGACTCTCCGCCAAAGACCAAAATGCAAGCCGGGCACGAGTCGGCGTGTGTTTGTGTCGGAAAAGCCAACAGGATGGCAGTCGATGATGTTGGCATTGTAGTGGAAGTCGTTCTCAGAATTGTAGTTGCCGCCGTCCTTGTGCACAGCAAGAAAAAATGTATTCGTTTAACTGAGAACTGCACAAAAACAAAACACACACATGTCCCGGCTTTAAGTTCGTTTCTGCTCGCATATACTGTCTGGGGGATTTATGTTATATACATTACTACCAACGAGTGCCGGCATGTTTTTAATTTTAAATAAGTGCCAGGAACGACCGAGCATTTTCCCGCAGTGCACCTGCACAGTGCCGAGCCTGTGGATGCCAATGCCGATGCTGACGACGATGCCATCAGTGACAACATCGGGACGCAGTCAGTTTGGCTTTAACCTCGGCTGGCCTGCGGCTGAAAATGGGCACAATAAATGCATGTGTGCGGGCGGCCTTAATGATTGGACAAAAGTTGCCAGGCAAAACGTCGACAAAGGACATGCATTCCCTTTTCCCGTTGCTGGCTGCAGGTGAAGCACTTAATTCCTCTTGGTGGCACCAATTCCTGGAATCTCGCAGGCCGGAGGTCAATTATAAACCTGAAGCCAACTATTAACTCATAAGCTAACTTTCTTAAACTGAAAGTGAAACTTGAAACAATCCACCAGAAATCTTTTAGAGTTGTAGGTTATTTTTCCTTTGTACTCCTTTCTATATATCCCTCTAATTACTCCTCCTACCCTTCCTGCATTGCAGACGCGCCATCATGGCCAACGCGGATGTCTCCGGCAGCGGTCCCTGGCAACGGAGCTTCTCCAACGACTTCTGGGGCACTCCGCTGACGGACAGCGGCTCCCACGGCTCGTGGCGCCCGCTCTGCGTGCTCAGCTTCCGGCTCAACTATCTGCTGGGCGGCGGCTTTGCGCCCTGGGGCTTCCACCTGGTCAACAACCTGCTGCACTGCGTCGCCACTGCGCTGGTGGTGCGAGTGGCCCGCACTCTGCTGGCCTCCGTGTGGGCTGTCCTGGCCGCCGGCGCCCTCTTTGCCGCCCATCCCATCCACACGGAAGCGGTGGCGGGTATTGTGGGGCGGGCGGACGTCGCCGCCTGCGTCTGCTACCTCCTTACATACCTCAGCTACCTCCGCCACATGCGCTGGCGTGAGTCCGGCGATCCCCGCCAGTGGCTGGCCCTGGGCTCCACCCTGCTCCTGGCGCTGGCGGGTCTCCTGTGCAAGGAGACGGCCGTCACGGCATTGCTAGTCTGCGCCCTATTCGATGTGATGCGCGGCCTGAGCGGACAGGTGGACAAGGTGAGGACCATCTTTGGGCAGAATTTTATTTCCTCTTCTTGGCCTTGTTACTGAATTATTTTTACATTTGCCTTCATTTTGTGACACCCTTCCAGCAACGCATTCGATCCGTTTGCATAGTGCTTGGCGCCCTGTGCTGTGGAATCTACTGCCGCCTGGTCATCGTTCCAGGACCGCAGACGGCCTTCTCCAGTGCCGACAACCCCATTGCCCGCACTCCATCCGCGTGGACACGCCTGCTGACCTTCCTCTACCTGCCCGTCTTCAACGTGAGGCTACTGCTCCAGCCGCAGGTCCTGAGCTTCGACTGGGGCATGGATGCCCTGCCCAGGGTCACCACTCTGTGGGACCGGAGGAACGCCCAGTCCGCCTGTCTCTACTCGGTGCTGGTGGGCGTGGCGTGGCGCAGCTGTCGGCAGCTGCTCGGCGGTCACAAGGTGGCCAGCGGCGCGGTCAGCGGCGCCTCCTTTCCCCAGTACCACATCCAGAAGGTGGCCTCCGGTCGCAAGTCCCGCTCAAAGCGCAAGCGACTGGCCAACAGCAAGTACCAAGCCTTTGAGGCAGCCTACCATCATCAGGAGCCGCTTCCGTGCCGCGACTGCAACAACAACAACCAGAGCAGCGGCAGCGGCTACGTCTACGAGGGCAGCTCCCCGCAGTCCTCCGTGGCCCACGCCCAGAGCCAGCCCCATCACCTCGTGTCTTCCGCCTTCCGCGGCTCCCGCAGCAGCAGCAGCTGCAGCAACAGCACCAACAGCTCCAGCTCCAGCTCCAGTTCCAGCTCTAGCTCCTCCTCCTCCTCGTCCAGCTGCAACGCGGGCGGCAGCTTCCACTGCTCCTCGGACTACGCGCTAGACGGGATGTCGCCGGGCAACAGGCACGCCTGCGTCCTGCTCATGTCCTGCAGCTTCCTGGTCCTGCCCTTCCTGCCCGCGAGCAACCTGCTCTTCTACGTGGGCTTCGTGGTGGCCGAGCGCCTGCTGTACCTGCCCAGCGTCGGGCTCTGCCTCCTGGTTGGCTATGGGGTCTCCAAGCTGATGGCCTGCTCCCAGCGCACGCGCTGCACCCTGCTCCTGAGCCTCAGCCTCCTGCTGGCCGCCATGAGCCTGCGGACCGTGCGGCGGAACGCCGACTGGCGGGACGAGGAGAGCCTGTACAGGAGTGCGGTGGCCGTCAATCCGCCAAAGGGTAAGTGGCTTCTGGGTCTCTTTCCGCGGCGATCTCCCTAATCTCCTTTGCTCTCCAGCGCTGGGCAACCTGGGCAGCGTGCTCAGCTCGCAGGGACGCTATGAGGAGGCCAAGCAGGTGCTGCAGGAGGCCATCCGCTACAGGCCCAACATGGCGGATGTGCACTTTAACCTGTGAGTAGTCAATAACTGATAATTCCGAGTCATTAGCGTCCATTAAGCGGGGTTAGAGTGGAATTCGAACGCGTATCGGGTGCCACATTCCATGGAAGAACACTCGCTGCTAATTTGGAAACTTTTCCGGCCTAAAAAGCTGCTTTTCTTTACATAAAGTGCATATTTTTCACGAGTTTAAAGAGTTTTCTTAGGGATGTTCCCTTTGATTGTGTGAGTTTAGCTAGCTTTTGCACTTTTAGTGCAACCGGAACTGGCCTCATTACTGCCTGCCTACCCATATGTGACAGGGAAAAGCGATGCGATAAATGGCAGCCATTTTCATTATCTCCCCATGCGTCCGCCGCCCTCCATCATGCTCTCCAAGCACTATCTCCGCCCCATTCCCTCCCCCTGCCGCACTCCGCTTGGGTGCGCATTTAGCGCGGCCATTTTATGCAGCGGAGCATCCCAGTTATGAGGGACTCCTCCGTCCCTGGCTGGCAATACAATGCCGAACAAGCTGTCAAATGAAGCCCATTTCCCTTTCTCCCTTTCTCCCTTTTTGTCTCCAGTCCCGGGAGACACGCACCAGTCCTCCTCAAGTCGCCATGCAAACAGCATCCTTCTCCGCGCACTTTCCCATTTGTATCCTGCTCAGGGCATTTCAGGCATTTGCGTGCCGCTGCAGAACTATGCGCATTTCGTGATGCATACATGGGGAGAAAATTAGGGGAATAAGAGCGAGTTTTAATGGGCATTTTTAGTCCTTCCGATTTTGATAAACTTTAAGTTTAGTTAGTATTTATCTTTGCTCACACAGCCACACAAAAATACAACAAATATAGGGTCCGGGGACGAGACACACATCTCAGTCTTAAGCCGCTGAATCAGAGTCCGAGGTTGAAGGATAATCGATAATGATTCCTAATAAAAATTTTACCAAATTACACATTTAGAGCATTACTTAAAGTCCCAAGAACTCGAGACATGCCTGTATTAGTTGCCATCTTGTTAAGATGTCTAGGGCTTTCTCCAGAGAGAGTTAATGCTATTTTTCATGGTGTACTATCCGGGATGCTCGACAAAAGTCCTTAGCTTTCACACTCTCTCTCCGACCGCTCCGTCCGCTCTGTCCGCTCCGTCTGTCAACGTCTGACAAAGCCTGTAAGCGTGCTGTGTTCTCCGCCTTCAGTTCGGTTCTGTTCCGCTTTGTCCTGTTCCGCAATGTCCTGTGCTGTGCTGTACTTCTGCGCTGATGTTGGGTCTGTGTTTTGTCTGCTGTCTGTTGTCTGTTCGCATTGCATTTTTGCTCATTGCGCATATTTCACAGCAGCGACGCGACGCGATGCGATGCGACAGAAGAAAGGAAGCCAGCAGCAGGAGCAGCAGGAGCAGCAGGAGCAGCAGGAGCAGCAGTGGAAAAAGCGGAAATACAAAGCCGGGGGAAGCAGAGAAAAAAAGAAAGGCAGAAAGAAAAGTGAGCGCGGCGGAGTTGTGTGCTTTGAATATTCAGTGCGTCATTTCGGGTTTCCTTTTTACCGCCTGTCTGTCAACGTCAGACAGCGGGCTAGTCGCAGGCCAGATTATTGCTTGTACTCAGCAGCAAGGATCCCAGTGTCCTTACGCCGTCCCTTTAACTCGTTGCCGCGGCTAATGCCGGAATCCCCAAGTCAATGGTTCAGAACCAGGTCACACTGCTAAGGCTGCCTCTATGTGTGTGCTGAGTCCTGTGGCAGCCCTTCAACAGGCTGGGCGCTAATCGAAAATCAATGCAGCAGCAGCCTCCACCCGCACCCTCTTCCAGAACGCACCCTGCGGATACACATCCTGTACATACATTATTTACTGCGATCAAATCATCAATGGCAATGCTCGCGGCGCCTGTCGCTTGCTTGACTGATTGCCTTTCCCCGAATCTCGAATTCCGAGTCCTGAATCCGCACTCCCACACGTCGTCAGCACCAGCAGGAGCACCAGCAGGAGCACCAGCAGGAGCACCGAGCAGTCAAACACCGAAACCAGAAAATCACTGATCTGTATAATTTGATTTTTTACTTTACTTTCGAGCTTTTATTGTTGGTGTTTGCCACAGTTGCTGCTGCTGGTGCTGTTGTTGCATTCGAATGGGAAAAGGAAAGGACCCTCCTCCGGCGTCTGCTGTTTGCATTTCCCTTTTCGCCCGAGAAAATGTTGTGGGAAAAGTGCAAGCCAACAGCAAACTAATTACATAAAGCCAAGTACACTTGCACAAACCGTAGTCACCTCTGACTGAAGGTTGCCTGCGAACTTCTAAGGAAGCAAGCCTCCTTTAAATGTGATTTTGCTGAGTGTAAGAGACGGCGCTTCTCTAAGTAGCAACCCTTCAGCCCTCAGGGGCGGCACTCGACTGGTTAGACGCTCCACGAACCCCACAAGAGCCCCGACCGAGTCTCTCCGATTTGGGCGCTCTAATTAGATCTCGAGAGGCGGACAAGTTCAGTCTATTAATGTCAACACTTTCACTCTCGCTCTCTCCCGCTCCAGGGGCATCCTGCACCAGAACCAGCAGGACTATCCCTCGGCTGTCGAGTGCTTTCAGCGCGCCATCAAGTTCCGACCGAATCTGGCGGGTGAGTTTGACACTTTGCACTTGCAGTTGCAGATTTTCAGAGGCTAACACGCTCTCATTCCCGACACAGTGGCCTACCTCAATTTGGGCATATCATTCATAGCGCTGGGCAAGCGCCAGCAGGCCATCGAGATCCTCCAGGCCGGCTCCAATCTGGACGGAGCCTCGGTCCGAGATCGCGGGGCCCACGACCAGGCCAGGAGCTCGTCGTACTTGCAACTGGGCGCACTCTATGTGGAGCAGGGCAAGCTCCAGCGAGCTCTGGCCATCTACCGAGAGGCGCTCTCCTCGCTGCCAGGACTGCCGCAACAGCGAGAGGTACTGTACCAGCGGATGGGCGATGTCCTGGGCCGGCTGCAGCAGTGGGACGAGGCAGAGCGACACCATCGAGCAGCCTTGGAACTGCAGCCCAACCAGGTGGCAGCGCATCTCTCCTACGGCATCACTTTGGCCAGAAATGTAAGTGATTTGGTTGGTAAATAGCTTTCGGGATGTATTTCTGAGTCGTGTGCTCTTTTCCTGCAGAGCAGCCGCGCCTCGGAGGCGGAAATGTGGTTCAAGCGGGCCTTACAGCTGGCCCCCGATCAGGCCAGCGTCTATCATCATTATGGTGAGTTTTCGAGGATTTGAAAAGCATAATATAGAAGCACTAAATAGTAAATCTCCCTCCCAGCGGAATTCCTATCGCTGCAGTCGCGACATCATGAGTCCGCTATCTATCATCGCAGAGCCGCCGAGTTGGCGCCCAAGGACTACGCTCTGGTGGTGGCAGCCGCCACAGCCATGCGTCTGCTGGACAGGAAGGTGGAGGCCGAGATGTGGTACAGAAAGGTGAGTCCACTAATGTGAAGGGCAGCTCTAATGAACGCTATTCTAAAAAATGCTCCCCTTTCCCGGTTTCCCTTTCAGGCTGTGGCTCTGCGACCGGACGACGCCCATGCCCACACCAATCTGGGGGCCATACTGCATCTGCTGGGACGCTCGAAGCACGCGGCTGCCAGCTACAAGGCGGCGCTGCGGCTTCAGCCCGGTGATGCCATCACGCTGGGCAACCTGGCCAAGCTGGGTGTGACGAATGTCTAGCAACTGTAGTGGCCAGCGGGAGCCAACAATTAAGTTAAGAGCATATTTTTATATAAGACATAACAGGAAGGGGAGGGAAAGGAAGGGCAGCGTTAGATAACTCTACAGAATTTATACAAAGGACTTCGATACATATGTATATCACTTAGCAGCTGGCAGCCGTGTAAATATCCAAGCAGCGACCAAAGAGAATGTCACAGAATATAGATAAATGTGAGGCTACAGATACAGATACAGATACAGATGCAGCAGATGCAGATGCAGATGCAGATGCAGAGATACAGGCACGGAATCAGACGGAGAAGCGACAGAGAGAACAATAATTAAAATATCTAACTGTTAAGGGAACGAACGTTGCTGTACAGCCGAGGAAGCGAGATCTATGGGAACGATGATTGGGTAACTACTCGTAATGTGCTTAAATATCCATGTAAATGATTGTAAATACGAGGAGCCCGCGGGGGATACCCAGTGGGTCATATTATTGACTATATATATACGACATATATTATATATGACTTGGCTTCTCCAGATTGTTTTCTGTCCGTTGTGTATGTACATTTTAGTTAAGCAAATAAAAGGATACCAATAAAGGAATGTGTATGGATTGTATAGAGATATGGCCAGTGGAGAATATATATATATATATAATAAAACCAAATGAATTGAATTGAATCGGCGTTTTCTTGGGCTATTTTTAAGTCTCTCCCCAAACCCAGGCTCCTCCTCCTCCTTGAGCCCACTCAGTGGCACATTCCAGCCATAATTATGACCGCTGTGGCCACTGCAATCACCCGGAGCTCCAGCCAAGTGAAATATTTTCAGTGCTCAACGGCTTAGATCCTCCACCCTATCTACTGCCTCTCCAGCTGAGCCCAAGCACAAACACAATCAATGTCACAATTTTCGACCCAAGTCGAAGACGGAGACGGAGGCGCCACTTAAGCCGTGGGCAACCACAACAGGAAGTAAGGCGCTGTCTTCTGCCAAAGGAAATCGCAGGATTATGAATTACAATATACCCGAGTGCCTTTGCTACCGCTCCGGCTCCGGCTCCGGCTCCAGCTCCGGCTCCTCCTCCTGCTCCTGCTTCTTGGCCTTCTCCAGCTGCAGTCATAATATTGCCACAGCTAATGCCACGTCTAAATGGCCGGCTTGGCAAGCAGTCCGGATTGCTCCGTCGTCTCTGGAGCTGCTGCGATGCTGGCGAGCGATAAAGGTGATGGCTTTTGACATCCCCGAGGAGAGGAGGAGCAAGTGCACTCCAGAGCACCGCCAATTGGTTTGGCAAGTCGAGTGGCATCTTGTTTGTTGCTCTCGGCAGGCCCAGCACGTGCCCAAGAGCCATGGCGAGTGAATGAATGTATCAGACAGTCACTTTGTCCATCAGTCTGTCAAGCCCTCAGTTTGCCAGTCCGTGAGTTTGTGAGTTCGTGAGTCCGTGAGTCCGTCAGTGCTGTGAGGACATGGAGGCCTCCTCCAAAACGGTGTCATGTGCTGGAGCCACTTTGTTGCACTGACAGGGGAAGAGGAGGAGGAGGAGATGCCTCTAAATGCGCGCTCCTTGCGAGAGAAAGAGCTGCTCACTAATTGCAGACGCCTCTGCCTCAGACTGCTGCTGCTTCTGCTCCTCCTCTGGGCCCTACTCCATCTCATTCTCCGCCCTGGCAGCCTTCCTTTCTTACAAAGTGACTCGTTAGCTTTGTGGGCTGCAGGGAGTGGCGTTCGGTGCGCTAATTACTGACAGCCTCGACGGCGGCGAGTGCTCTCGGATTTATGACAAGGCATCGTCAGCGTCGATGGCACCACCACTAGCCACCACCCAAGCCGAAAGAAGACTCAGCCAGATTCCGAGCATGGCCAGCATTGGGTTACGTCTGACTGGGCATCGAGGGAGAGACCATTCAAGCGGGAGGGCAGTGCTCAACGAGGAGTTACCCAGGGTAACGTAGGTATTTAAGGAAACTTAATACCATGCTTAGTTCTGTTTCTTAATTAATTGCTTTTACTCCTAGATTAGTGGAATATTTGTAGTTCAGTATTTAGTAGTTTTTGTCTGGTGTATCTTTAACATGATTTCATTCAATGAAAATATTTTTGAAGGCCTACATTGTTTGATCTTATTTGATTCAACTTCAACCACTCCTTAGTTGGTGGTGCGTCCAGCTCCCTTCTTGGCCGGACAATGGCCAATGAACCTATGTTACCAGAGAAGGAGCTTGATCATGGACATGGACAGAGGGTGAGTAGAAGTGGGTTGGGGCATCGGACCCCACCTGCCAAGTGCAGCGCCAGACGCAGCTAATTGGAGCTAATTATAGCCCCCAGCTCTGTGTGAACCAAGACGACGGCCGACGGGAAAAAAAACGCTTACACATGCGGATGTGTGTAAGGGCAGAGCACACCCACACACATCCCTCCCCCGCAACAACAACAAAGGCAAAATCGCTTTGGTAGTTTTATGTTTTAATTGTGGCTTACGTTTGATTTGGCCGAAAGGCGGAATGCTCGGCCATGACAGGCACAGGGCACAAAAAACAAAGGCAAACAAACATGGTGGTGTGTGCACACACTCACACACACACATGCCTGACCCAGCAGAGGAGGCCACTTTTATTTACAAGTGGGTGATGGCAGATCCGAAATCATTTGTTATTTGCACATTTGCCAAAAAGTAGGGGAAAACTTTGCTCCGGCTTCTAAATCGGATTTGATGAGGGTCGTCATGGAGTGGGCAGGGGCAGGTGGGGCAGCCAGGGCAGAAGCCAGAAACCAGCAACTGCTCCCGCCTGACCACTTCGGGCAACTCCAAAAAGTTGGGCTTTTGTGGGCAGCAACGGACGATGCTGGTCCTGTTTCCGCCGCCCAAGGCCAGTCTCCAGTCGTTGCTCATCCGTCCGCCATGTGTGTGATCCGAATGATGGAGTTGAGAGATATATTAGCCACCCACAGTGCACACTCCATAATATATATCTTATACTTCAGGAATGTGGAAAGAGAACCTACACCAAGACTCTAAAAAATAACATTTATTTCCCTTTAAATATCCTAGCTGAGCACATGTAAAAATGTTGTTCTAATGAAAACCTATATCTATATAATTTAACTTTGACGTGTGCTTTATATATCGAGGATGCCTGTTAAACTGCCTTTCTGTGAGTGACTCCTGAAACGGATTTAAGTACGTTTATTATTCAAAAAACCTATTTTCTGGAGCAACAATCAAAGTCTAATTAAAATCAGTTTCAGGGGTTCCAGAAATCAGTTTAAACTAAGTAAACTTTTCTTTAAAGTGGCTAAATATGTTATTCTACTTCTTAAAAATAATACCATCTAAAGTATCAAAAGATTAATATAAGTTTCATCAAAAGAATAGTCTAGAAATTGTTATTTAAGTCATTTAGTAAGGTAATAGTCATTTTTTCAAGCCTTTTGAAGGCCTTTAATTTGACAAGTAAACACGGTTATATCCAAGGCAATCCTTAATAGTAATTCCCCCCATTATCTGAGCAGGCTTTCAAATTTCAAGACAATTGCGACTTTCGCTGCTGCTGCTGCTGCTGCTGCTGCCTGCCTTATGCAAAAAAGGAAATGAGCTAATTAGCAAAAGTAGGCAACACTTTCCCACTCCCGCCCGAAGGACACTCTCGGGCAGCCCCGCCTTGCACTTGACATGCAACAAAACGTGACAACGTCAACACTCTGGCGCTCGCATAATAATCATATTGCAATATAATGGCGTGAAACAGCAGCAGCAACATCTGAACTACAACAGCAACAGAAACAGAGGACGCCACTCACAGGACTGAAAAATGTCGCCGACAGTTGACAGTTGAAGCTGGCGATGTCAGCGATGTGCGCAATTTTTTACTCTTTGCCGCGCTTTTTGTAATTGCGCAAAAATAGACTCGCCTCCTCCGTGGCAGGAGCCAAAAATTCAGAATCTGTTGCATAATTTCGTGGCGCTCTTTTTGCCGGGCTGCTGGCGCGTGTTCAAGTGTTGACATCGCCAGCAGAACAGCAGCAAAGCAGAAAAGCAGGAAAGCAGAGGAGGAAAGCACAGAAGCATAGCAGGAGAGAGAGCTACGACAATTGCAATTGCAGCATCAATTTATGGTGAAGATGCAACAACAGCAGCAGCAGCAACAGCAGCAGCAGCAGCAGGACCAGCAGTCGTCTGTCACTCCAGAACTGTTCCAGGAATTATAATATGCAAATTTCATGTGTGTAGTGGGTTTTGTAATTCCACAATTACCAGGCCAGCCAGCAAGTGCCCTGTTTAATTAAAGAACCCGAAAACTTGTGTTGTATTGTGCAAATTATTTTTCCATGCCTGCCAGCCGTATGGGCAAACAATTAAAAATCAAAATGCCAAATTACACTTGTACATTCACCAAATTACACAGCACACACACACGCAGCCGCCTCGTCCTTATGCAGGAATAGGAAACACAAGGAGCAGAAATATAGAGACATCAGTAAACTAAGCTGACAGTAAAAAGTCCGTCCAAGCGTGTAATTAGAAATTATATCCAATTGCCCTGCGGCCACTCGAGCATCGGGGCAAACGAATGGTCGGACGGACGGCCAGGAAGGCCATCCTGCCCTGTTCCAGCCCCCCTGCCACATGCTCCCGGCTCCATTCCCATTCACCCATCGAAATCCTCTCGCCTGCGCTCACGATTTTTGGTTTTTCGAGACAGCCACAATGCCTGTGCGCCTGTGGATGCCTCCGGATCCTGCCAAGAGTGATGGCAACGTGAGTGGAGTTTAGTGAGCCTCCTATGAGGTATTAGCTTCAAAAGCTAATAATAATTTTAACGTCATTACGGGTTTATCTTTGTGATAATACAATTGATATTAGATAATGCAGAATATTAAATTTAGGTCAAAAACTATATTTTATGATTTTTTAAACGAAACTGCAAATGAATAAAGAGAAGTTATGTCCACTAATTCTTCTATAAATAAAAGGTAAATCTTTTTATGCTATGTTATTACTATGTTTTTACTTCTCCCTCTACTCCTTGCCTGACTTTGCGATGAATATATATTCATTCGTTCCCTTGAGATCCGCCAGACCCCGTCACGCCCTCATCTCGCTTGGCAGCGTGGGCGCGTGACTCTGCGCCTGTTTCGGCACAAGTGTGCGGGTGTGCGAGTGTGTGTCTCCGACAGTGCAGAATGTTTAACTGCAACGGCAGCAGCCTTTCCGGTCGCCGCCTACGCCCGCTGCCCGCTGCGTGTTCGTCTGTGTGTGGCAGACAACCCTTTGGCAGCTGCCAAATTGTCTCTTGTGGTTGTCACACACTGCGTATTAGTAATGCGCCATACGCAGCGCTCGAGCCAGTCTTGGACCCAACCACCGACGTCCCCTCCGCCCTTCGGCTGCTCGGGGTGTGTGTGTCAAGTGTCAATGTCTGTGCTTTCAATTACGGAATGTCAGACAAGTTGAAAATTAAATTCACAACGCATCCCCGTCGTCCTCGGCGAGGCGAGGCGTTTATTAAAGTTGGCGCCTTCGAAAAACTTTCCTAAACGCTTTCCAATGAACCGTGCGCCAGGTGAGCTCTCGCTCTCTGCCGGGTAAAGGTGAGAAGAGAGTTAGCCTGAGTACTCATAACAAAGCGCCTAGAATTGGCCAGCCCAAACTCCTCCGGCTTACGACGATGCCAGAAACTTTGGCCATCCATGGCAGCTCGGGGCTAAATGGCAGGTAAAGCTTAAGCACAGCTGAGAGGAAGCAGGAACCCACACACTGCTCTACCAGCCAGTTTTTAAGCCACTTTACAAACAAGCTGAAAATGTTTAAAAAGCTGCCAGCGAGCGAGCGCCTTTTAAGTCAAGGCGCCAACCAAAATAGCTAATAGGAGCTGAGGGGCGACAGGAGGCGCTCTCGGAAGGGGTTAGGCTGCTTAAGGAAGGTGTTGCAGTGCGAGGGAAAGTCGATTATAATTTGTAGCAGATACCGGCAGATTCTTTACTCCCAGATTAACAGATTAACATACTTTAAATGATACATTTCCTGAATGGGCAACTAGGGGGTGCTCTTTTAGAAACAAAATTATATTTCCTGAGATGTAAATGTAACAAACTGTATTAAAAAGTAACTTAAATTTCCTGCAACATTTAAGTTATTAGTTATTATTATTCATCACACATAAGATTCAATATTAATTGGCTAGTGTTGATGTAAACCCCTTGTGATTATCGCTCATAGCCCCCGTCGTGACTTGTCTTGACCTTCTGCTGCTTCCAACTGATTTGACTTACTAACATTCGCTAACCCCTATTATTTTGTTCCGCTTTGTTTGCCATCATCATTAGTCACTCTCTCTCGCTCACCCCTTCCTCCATACCCATCTCTATCCCTATCTCCATCTCCCTCTGTCGCTTCCAATAAGAATCCCCGTTATTTGTTTGGCTGTCAGATTAGCCTCACTTGTTGATGTGCTCTCTTATTTGCACATTAACATGAAAAACTCTTGGTCTATCTCTCTTTTGTTCGCCGTTTCTCTGCACTTACCTTCTCTTGCTCTTTCTTTTCGCGGGTGGTCATCAGGTTTTTCATCAGTTTTAGGTTTTGCATTAACACTTGACACGTTGGACATGTTTTCTTATTTTCTTTATTTTTCAGCAAAGCACTTTATATTATTTTTAGGGGACCTCAATGGGAAACACAGCACAAAAACAAAAAAAAATAAAAAATTAAAAAGTAGGCCCCCCTTTTCAACATTAAAATAACAACACTTTATTGCACTTTTTTCGCGGGCCATTCCATATTGGAATATCTTTACGCACAGACACCAACACTTATCAAAAATATCACTGAATATATTTTCCAATAGGAAGCATTATTTGCTTTATTTTTTAGCAATGCACTTTATATTATTTTTAGGGGACCTCAATGGAAAACACACAAAAAAAAAATAAATAAAATAAAAAATAAAAAAGTAGGGCACCCCTATTCAATATTAAAATAACAACACTTGATTCCACTTTTTTCGCGGGCCATTCCATATTGGAATTTTTTACGCACAGACACCAACACATATCAATAATATCACTTAATATATTTTCCAATGAGAAGCACTGCAAACAAAAACAAAAAAAACAACAAAAAAATAGGGAGACCTTTTCCAATATTGGACTCTAGGCACGTGATTTCACTTAGCAACACTTCCAGTTCCATTCCATATTGGAATATCTTAAAGCACATACACCAAACACACATATGAAAGCATATAAAACTCACTTCACTGAAAAAAAAAAACAGCTGCACTTTAGCTTTAGCACAATTAAGTAACGTTTTGCATAAAACGTAATCTTAACAATCACACTTTTTGCCGCGACGTCCCCCGCCCCTTCCATGCACAAGAACCCATGTATGTTTCTTTGTGACCTGCGGAGCGCTAGCCAGGGACAAGTTGCTTGTGAGTTCTCTTAGTAAAACACAATTTAACGATTAAAATTCATTATCAAACATTGCGGCGACCTTTTAACTTATCAATCGACACATTATTTTTCGTTTTCGGTGCACAAATCTGCAATTATTTCATTTTTCTTGTTTTTTTTCACATCGCGGGGCATTTCCCGCCTTTTTATGCACACATGCAGGTGTATATTTCTATGTGTGGGTGGCCCGAGGAGCGCTAGCTGGGTACCAATTACAAAATCTTGCGATTTCTTTGCGTAAAACACCATTTGCCGATTTAAATTCATTGTCAAACAACGCGGCCACTTGTTAACTAACCGATCGACACATTTTTCATGTTTTTAGGTGCAGAAATATGCAATTATTTCAATTTTCTTGGTTTTTTCACTGAGCGTTTGTGTGTGCGACCTTCCAGCCGAAAAAAACTGAGTAGAATGAGAGTCAGAGAGTCGTGAGCGAGCGATCTAACCCAATTGGATGTTCCAATCTGAGAGAGACCACCCGCAAGGGGATCGTATTTGATTTCGAAGTGGAATCTATGGAATGGGAGAGATGCAGTTTGTAAACCCTCCCTCCCCCCTCCTCCCTCCACCCATCGAACAGCCATTGAAATGCAGACTAAGTCGCAGTGGACCAGCCCTCTCTCCTCTCACCCCCCGCCTTCCTTGGTCCAAAATCCGCTTATAAAATTGTAAAATTGCCATTCCATATTGAAATTTTTTACGCACAGACACCAACACATATCAATAATATCACTTAATATATTTTCCAATGAGAAGCACTGCAAACAAAAACAAAAAAAACAAAAAAAAAATACGGAAACCTTTTCCAATATTATACTCTAGGCACGTGATTTCACTTAGCAACACTTCCAGTTCCATTCCATATTGGAATATCTTAAAGCACATACACCAAACACACATATGAAAGCATATAAAACTATGCCTCACTTCACAAAAAAATAAAACACGGCTGCACTTTAGCTTTAGCACAATTAAGTAACGTTTTGCATAAAACGTAATCTTAACAATCACACTTTTTGCCGCGACGTCCCCCGCCCCTTCCATGCACAAGAACCCATGTATGTTTCTTTGTGACCTGCGGAGCGCTAGCCAGGGACAAGTTGCTTGTGAGTTCTCTTACTAAAACACAATTTAACGATTTAAATTCATTATCAAACATTGCGGCGACTTTTTAACTTATCAATCGACACATTATTTCTCGTTTTCGGTGCACAAATCTGCAATTATTTCATTTTTGTTGTTTTTTTTCACTCCGCGGGGCATTTCCCGCCTTTTTATGCACACATGCAGGTGTATATTTCTATGTGTGGGTGGCCCGAGGAGCGCTAGCTGGGTACCAATTACAAAATCTTGCGATTTCTTTGCGTAAAACACCATTTGCCGATTTAAATTCATTGTCAAACAACGCAGCAACTTGTTAACTAACCGATCGACACATTTTTTATGTTTTTCGGTGCAGAAATATGCAATTATTTAAATTTTCTTGGTTTTTTCACTGTGCGTTTGTGTGTGCGAATGAGAGTCAGAGAGTCGTGAGCGAGCGATCTAACCCCATTGGATGTTCCAATCTGAGAGAGACCACCCGCGAGAGGGATCGTATTTGATTTCGAAGTGGAATCTACGGATTCCAATTGGGATGTCAATGGGAGAGATGCAGTTTGTAAACCCTCCCTCCTCCCTCCTCCCTCCTCCCATCGAACAGCCACTGAAATGCAGACTAAGTCGCAGTGGACCAGACCTCTCTCCCCTCACCCCCCGCCTTCCTTGGTCCAAAATCCGCTTAAAATTGTAAAATGTAACAATGTCCTATGTGAAGCGATGAGGGCGGGGGTTGAAGCGAATTGAGGCGGTTGGAGGAAGGACATTAGCGAGCAGCAACAACCACGCAGGAAGGACAATCAAAACCCGAAAGCATGAGACTGTCAGCTGCAGGAGACATGTGAGAGGGGAGGGAGTGGGGCGGCTAAGCACTCGGCGGAAACAAAGGCGACTTCCTCCTTTACTCCACAAACTCAGCCAAAGAGCAGACACAATGAATGATCCAAAAATCAGAAGAGCGGAGAAGAAGGAGCTGTGCACTCTGAAAAAAAATAATCTAAAACTCCTTAAATTGCTCAATTGGAATTTAAGGGATGCATCGTCTTTTTATTGAATTTTTAATTGCGAAAATATTTTTACCTTTGTTCATTTTGTTAAATGCTTATCTAATTATATATCAAAATTCTAATTGGGAAAATACGCTTTTTGTTCCCTTGTTAATTTTGTGAAATGTTCATTTATTTAAATTTATTAATTTTGTTAGCTCTGAAAAAAGGATCTAAAATGCCGAAAATTTCTTAAGAAAATTGGATTTTATTTATTTTTTTGTATGCATAATTTTATATCGATATTTCCAATTGGTAAAAGATGTTTTTTCCATGTGTTTATTATTATTTATTAATTCATAAAAATAAAATAAATATTTTAATTTTATGCATTTTATTAACTCTGATTATTTCCGCATTTGTAAAATTTCTTGTCTTGTTCACTTCCTAAATTATTATTCATTTTATTTATTTTATACACTATCTTCTATTTGTTAATTTGTCTTCTTTTGTTCATTGATCCTTTAGGGTTCGAAGGGTTAGGGTTAAATAACTAAGATTACCAGGATATTTTTTCGGATATATACATTTCTCAAATGTCGGATAGACTCCCACTTTTCTCTGTGCAAAAAGAGAGGACTTGGAGCGGAGACAGTTCGAGGGACGTGTTTGGATTTAATCGTCACTTGGAGGGTGCAGGGAACGGGGATTGGGGGCTGCCGCTGCCGCTGCCACCCACAAGCACACATCCCCGCCCCTCCCCCCGACTTTACGGCATTTTATTATTTTTTATGATTGTTTACAAGACAAGCGGCTTTTAGGCACGCTGCATTGCAACCTCTAACCCGCGGAGGGGTTGGTCCGGGGACGGCGGAGTGCCGGGCACATGTTGGAACAAAGTGCTTTTGTTTGGTGACATCAAGTTAAGTACCTGGAACCCAGGAACCCAGGAGCCCAGGCGGCGAGGAGCCCGTCGAGGAGGGCCAACTTGCACGAGGACAACAAGCACTCCCGGGCTGATGCTTGACGTGACTCGAGTTCGTTTTGCATTTGAAATTTGCATTTTTAATGAAAAACGGTTTTAATTGCATGAAATTGTTTGACTTTGCTAAACAGAAAGATCGAGTGGGCGAGTCAAAGCGGCAGAGGGGGAGCATAAGTATATACACTCGAGGGGGGCAGGGGGGCAGGGGCTGTGGGAAGCAAATAAATTCAAGTACGAGAACATTCTATTTACACGCCACTGACTATCAACAGGAAGCGGATGCAACACTTGGCAGCGCTGCCAACCGCACGCCGGCGTCGACTTTGCACACTCGACTTAAAGTCCTTTTTGCGGGTTAGGTTTCCGGGTATTTTCAATATTTGGGGGAATTAAAGAGGCACTTCGTGCATCCCCACAGGTTTACTGCTCCCTTTGGCCAGATCTTGGTCAGTCCCTTCCATCTGAGGCTCAAGATCGAAGTGAAAGGGTTTTCTAGATGAAAAACTAAGGGACAAATGCTTCGGATATCATAAATTCACCAATGAGAGCCTGTTCAAGGATCCTTTGCGTTGTAGAACCACTGTACTCCGACGCAGGCAGCGCAAAATTATAGCCAGACACGACGTGGCTGAAAAATTGCTGGCAAAACTTGCCGAAAGTGGCAACAAACAAACAAACGGACAGCAGATAGAGAGAGAAACAAACAGAGGAAGTCGCGGAAGGACGAGGACGAGGGAGCTGGGGCAGCTGGGGCAGCTGGACGCCAACTGATAGCAAAGTACTCCAAGTACTTTTGGAGAAAACGTTTTTAAGCCAGCGACAAAACTTTTACCTCGATTGCAGTGGGAGAAAGCCGGAGAAAGCGGCAACAGGATTGAGAGAAATGGAGCCACGGGAATGCGGCACTGCGGGAAAAGGATGGAGGTCTATACAGAGCTAAGGATAAGGTTTAAGGAATTATAAATGTAATTTCGTCCTTGAGGAGTGCTTTGTTAGTTTTCAAGGCCTTACCCTAAGAATTCCCAACTAATTCCGGCTGGGGAGCAGCTACCATCCGAAGCAAGGGTAGCCAGATTTCTCGCCGTGCAGGAGGACTGCCAGGAGAGTCCCGTGCTCGTCTTTGACTCGCTAAGCCGGCTTAAATCTTTCATGTAAACTTTCCGAACGCACTGGCTTTCCCCTGTTCCCCCTGCCCACCATCCAGAGCTATTTCCCTCTCCACTCTCCGCTTCTCCACTCGGCCGCCGCTGTCTCACTTCTGCTCATTTCTGCAGTCGATCTTTGGACTTTTGTCGCTCATCCGTCTTTAATGAAGTTGACTGCGTTTTGTCTCTGGCCTCCTGGATGGTTTTCCGCCCGCTCTCCTCTATCCCTCCCCCAGCACCGCATTTCATTTTTCAAACTGGCAAATACTTTCCAACAAACTCACTCCCGGAGACTGCTGCTGCTGCTGCTGCTGCGGCGAGGAGCTGGCCGGGTTTTTTCGGGTGGCATGGCTGCTGTTTGCGTGATAAAAGCAAATTTTCACTTTTGGCTTTCGATGCTTTCGATGCTTTCTCCGGCTCCTGCTGCCGTCGAAGTCAGGAAGATAAATGCTGATAAATGCATGCAACTGCTTAGAACGAGAGGAAAGGCAGAGGCGTTCTGCTGGAGGCTGGGCAGGGGGAGAGGGGAAATTAGCCGGCGACACCTCCGGACTCCGGACTCGGGACTCGGGACTCGTGCGCCTAACGAGTTCCACTTTTGGCCAGTTCCCTGGCTGAATTAGCATAATTAGGCAGCGGGACAAGTGCCACCTGTCAGGGGCAGGAGGAGACGCAGCTGCCAGCCGGGGAATCCCTTTGATTTGGGTCAGCGTGCGTCAATTAGGTTAATGGCGCCGCATGCCGCAAGGTCCAGAAGATGCAGGGAAGAGCTGTCATCCCAGAGGTTCTTCCTGTGATCTGAAAGGGCTTCTATCAAGGAAGCTAAAGTAAGCATAAATCTGGCATTACTTATTTACAGGTTTTAGTTGGATTTGAAAGTGTAATGGTTAATGGTAATGGAGCAAAGGTATTTGTTCTTTTATATTTATTTTTAAGCCTTGACTATTTTGTATTCTTTTTCAAAATACTAGGCCAACTTCTCCCCTTTTCCTCGTGATGCAGAGTATAATTGAATTAATTTCCCCGTGGTTCCCTGGAACCCCTTAACAGCCCCATTATTGTTGTTTTCGGGCTGCTCCGCCCGCATCTGCACCCCGCGACGGCCTCTAATTGAAATTACTTCATTAGACGGTGGCTCAGTTGGCGTGTTTTAGCCTTTTTTGGCCAGTTGCTGGCCCTCTCGCCCCAAAACAGATGACAGTTGTAATCAAATTGGACGTGCACCATTAAAAACGATAGCACCCGGGCCTTGGACTCTGGACTGTGGACTCTGGACTCTAGACTCTGGACTCTGGACTCTGGACTCCGGACTCTGGACTCCTCCGGCCGGAAGTTACAGCCACGCTCCATGAGAGCTGGCATAGGGCCAAAGAGACTCCGGACTCGAAGACTGCCGGCCGGGCCAAAGGAAAGCAGAACGAATTGAAAATTAAATACACAATTTATTGCATTCGCGCGGGTTCTTGTCACGGAGCGGCAGCGGCAGCGGCGGCGGCAGCAGGGGAGCCGGACAAACAGCCAAAGTAAAGGCAAAGTACAGTTGGCCCCGCGACACATTCCGTTCCACTCCGCTCCGCCCCCGCTCCTCTCCTCTCCTCTCCTCTCCTGCCGTGCCTTCCCAGTGGCAATAAGTGAAAATTTGTTGTACGTTGCACATAAATTTCCGTGCTGCATTGGCAGGGAAAACGGGGCGGGGGGAAAGTGGGGGCCATGGCAAATTAATATTTATTCCCGTGGCCGGGGAGGGGCATGGAGAGCGGGATGTGGCTGGCCGGCGACGGGCTGCTAATTACAAAAGTCGAATGTAGTCATTACACGAGCGATTAAGTTTTTGTCGTGTGTTTTTGAACAATTTTTCGCGTTGTTCCCGCTTGTTTGCTGGCCAAGCAATGAGCACTCCGAATTACTGTTCTGCCAAAGTGCCACGTTTTTAATTGACAGAGACGGCTCTGAGCCATCCAAGAACGATAGAAATGCCACTAAATAGAAATTAAAAGCAGCCTCCATTTATTCCCATTTATAAAATAAATTCCTTAACCATTTCTTCAAGATCTCCAGCGTTTGCCCTCTTTAAAGCCCTTCTGGACTCTGAAATAATAGTCAAGGAAAGTATTATTTTCCCGGAGCATATGCTGGGCGAATTTTCATCCACAGATCGATGTCAAGCCGGAAAATTCATTCCACTTCTGCTGGAGCACTCGTGCAACTTTTGGGGACAATTTATATCGCTTCGCTTGTGTTGCGATTATAAAAACATTTGCAACAGCTGATATCTGCCCAAATTGACGGGGGCTGAGGGTGGGGAACGGAGTGCCAACTCCCCAACACACACCCCTGAACATAGTTCTGGCTGTAGGGGCTGAGGGGGGGATGCACGTGCCCAAAAAGTGAGCTAAGATTGAGTCCACATGAGCTATTAACATATATATACTTAAAATATACTTAAAATATATATACTTATTAAATATACTTTAAAATGGTCTTAGAAATGATCATTCTGGGTTAACCTATGTGCCGGCGCTAAACTAACATCGATTTCGATACAATAAACGTTTAAATCGATTTCCTTGACGCCCAAGATATCAATTTAATATATTTTCATTGTTTTCCATCCAAAATAAATTCAAATACCCTGGCTTTTAATGCCAATATTTCTCTCTGTGTGCAAGTTTATGTGGGCCGGGTGGAAAGTTGTCCCAAAGTCCAAGAACAATGCTCGGGGAGAAGGGAAGCCGTAACACACTTACAGTTTATTGCATTTATAGCCGTGCGTCTGTGTGGGTAAGTAAGTCCTTGGCACACACACCCACGCAGGCAGCTCCCGCCTCACCTCGTCCCCCCGGCCCCCCGGCCCCCCTAAGGGACACCATTTGGTAATGAGATTTAGAAATAAAATCTACAAAGATGTTTGCACGAGCTGTTGACGTCCATCTAAGTGTATGTGGGCCGCGCGCGTGTGCGTGTATCTGTGTGTGCGAGCGAATCTGGGCGCTTGTCCATTTGTTTCTGCTGCTATCCATTAGTAACAGATGCTACTGCCACTACCAGAGGCAGTAGTCTCAGGGCTGGGTCCGAGTCCGAGTCCCGGCTCCATTTGCAGATCCCACATTCAAATGGCATCTATGCATACGCTGCCGTCGCTTATATATACGATTTGCGCTCAACAAACACACATGCATATGGGGAAAACATGAAGGACGGTCGGGAAACTGGTCAAGAGGAGACTTGGATACCCTCACTTGGGCCAGGTTTGGGCTTGAAGTGGGTAGGTAACAGTCTGTGGGGGTTAGGGATGAGTTAGGGGCTTATTTCGGGTGCTTGCAATTGATTACATAGGGGGACGTTGTTGAATAGGGCTAGTGGTAGTATTATTTATATTTGTATTTTAAACATGTTTTAGATATTAAGCCATCATAGTTGCCAAGAGTTTCGGAGAGAAATGAAGATATATCAAGTAGGCACCAACAAACAAAAACTACATCAGATTCTGCTTTGAACTCAACAGTTACGAATAGTTTATTGAGTTAATATGTTGCTCCCATTTTCTGGCTAATAGTTAATCTCCTTGCGAGGTGTTACACAACAGATACCGATCGGAACATACCCCTTGCTGACCTCCAAGGGCATCTCGAATTTGTATATGGCTAAGCACTTGTGCTATTCCGGCCAGCATGTTAATACGGTTTGGGCAAGGCTGGCCGGCAACGGAGTGCTTGTGCTCCTGGTCCTGCTCCTGCTCCTGCTCGTCTTCGTCCTTGCCCCGCTGTGCCAAGTGTGTGTGGGCATCGCATTAAACAGTGCCCGTCGTCGACTGGCATTAAACCGCTGAGAACTGAGTACTGGTACGCAGTGCACTGTGTACTCCATTCATAGTTTGGCCCCAACTCCGGCTTATCTGCTCCTAGTCCAGCTCCTAGAGCTCACAGTGCTCCTGGTGCTCGGGTGCTCCTTTGGCAGCTTGTTCTTCTGCGGATCTGTGTCGCAGTTCCGGCACAGCTTACGGCAGGACGCCACTACGCACCGCACGAATCGGCTGTGTACATCATAAACACGTTTGAGTTATGGCCGCTGCTGCTGCCTCGCCTTTTTATGTGACTTCTGGTGATGCCTCCACCCGCCTCCACCCGCCTCCACCCCGCCTCCCTCTCTGCTGGCCATATAACGAGATAAATCATTTTAGACAGCGTCATTAGTTGGCCGTAATCATTGTTGTTCTTTTTGTGGCCAAGGCGAGGGACCTACTCAACACACGCGCTCGACTCTTGATACATTGCGTATACGCCACGTGGCGGGGATGTGGGGGCGAGTGCCTTTAATCCAAGTCTCGGCTGCGGTAAATGGTAAATTTCTTTTTAATTTGAAGCATTCACTCAAAGTCATAGTCATGTTGGGGATATTAATGCGCGTCCACATCCGCCGTCCTCGCTCGACCGAAGTCCTGGCGCTCTTATCCCCGTTTCCAGGACGCGTCCAGCCAATGACTTATAATTTATGGCGATGGCAGGCGCTGTCGCTGTCTGAAGTTGGGGTAAAAAGCATATAAAAAGTGGTGGCCAAGGCCAGCGGAAGGCATTTCAGGCACTCTTCCTGCGGGGGAGTAAAGCGTAAAAATCCCAATTTAAAGGGACTCCCCCTCGGATTCTATTAGATTTTTCCACGCTTATCGCAGACAGTAAGCCGCAGTGATTGATTCTGGCTGGGCCATGTACATATATCCCTAATATATCCCCCCCCGCCGGCGTCGTCTCAAGGTTGTCTGTTTGGCGCTTAATGGCTTTTTAATTATATTAGCGGCGGTCGATTCGATCTGGTGCGTCCGAAGTTTCCGCCAAATCGAGGCAATGAGCCAGCGCGTGACTTGCATCGAAGCCCGCCCACCGACGCGCCACTCCCCTCAATTTGCACTCCCTCTAACCGGTCCGAGGACCAAGGACCTCCTCCCCCTCCTGCTTGTCGTAATAATTGCATCATTTGATGTTGTTTGCTGTGCTGCCGCCTTGACAGCCGGGACAAGTGCATTTGTCTCACTGTCTGTGCGCTCGGGTGTGTCCGCAGAAGTCACGACACTGAGAGAAAGCTATGCTGGATGTAGGGAGTAAGTCAACCATACGGAGAACCACAGAAGACAAAATAAGCTATATCTGAAAACTCCCATTGTTTTTTCTTATTTCTAGCCAGGTACGTGCAACGTTGTGCCTCAATTAGGAAGTAACATTATCATTATTGGGAAGTAACATCATTTAAGGGGTTCAAGTTCATTCTTAAGTTTTTTAAAACCATGTAGCTCTTCTTTACATTAAAATTATAATATTCTAAGGATTCTCACTCTTGTCTTTAACTACGTAAGTGTGACGTTGTGCGAAAAACCATACTTAAATCTTGGGTTTATAAACAACGGGGTTCTTATTTAAAATCTTTTTTAAGATAATCTAAAAGGTTTTAAAAAATTTAGCTTTATCATATTTTCAAACTTTAATACTCTATAGATTCTCATTTCTTATGTGTGACGTTGTGCGAAAAACCATATTTGAATCCTGGGTTTATAAGAAACGTGGCTTTTAATCGAAATCTTTTTAAAAAAACTCAGTTTCTGAATCCTTCTCGAAGGACGTCGCTTGGCTTAGTGTGCTCGTAGGTTCTTAAGAAACAAGTTCTAAAAACTAAGCAGAAAGCTTATTTTAATATAGAATTTGCATAAAATACTGAAAGTCATATAATACTACTGATATATTTATCGCTTTACCTTTACTTGTAGAACCCGATTCGCTCAGTGAGTGTGCACGGGGCACTTCCTGTCCGCTCCTGCTCCTCCTCCTGGAGCCCTGCCTGACTCCGTGTGGCATCGGCGGAGACACACTAACATATGCTAATAGCAATTTGTGGTAATGAAGTTGATTAACATTGCAGCCAGGAGTGACAACAACAACAACAGCTACAGCTACAGCTACAGGAGCAACGGCAACGAGACGAACGTGGCGCGGAGACGCTCTCGCCGGCTCCTGGCTCTGCTTGGTAATTAAATTCATGCGCTGCCGCTTGCATCTCATTCAATCTCAGCTCCATCCGTGATCCCGTCCCGCCCCCCGCTATTACGGAAATTGCATTGAGCTTGCCATATCCATAAAGGCCTCCGACTCGACCTCCGTCCGTGTTGTTGTCCTCATTTCCCTTTGACATCTGCGCTGCCATTCTCGGCCGGCTCCGGCTCCGTCTCCGTCTCCGACTCCGCCTGCCGACTTCTGAGCCGTGTGTGCTGACGCAATTTTCATATAAATTGATGGGCTTCGCTCCCTTGACTGCACTTGGCCCGACCCGATTGTCCGGCATATCGAATGGCAATTAATTCCGACACGGCCTGCGAGCGGCCCAGCTGGGATCTGTCGGGGAGTGATCACTGCCTCTCGGAGGAAATGGGCTTTTCTTGAAGTCTCTGGGTCCTGAGGAGTGTGGAAAGCTGGAAGATACTCCTTTAATTGGAGTATAAGGAAGTATATATTCAACACTCACTGTCTTAATTTTTAACGCTGGATATATAAGTATTTAAGGCAGAACCTAACCCCTTTTAAAGCATTCACATAGTGCTATCCCTTGTGAACCTATAATTTCCCAAATCGGGCAAATGGGTTTGATTTCGTTGCTGCGATTATTTGCTTTTTTGATGGCGCATTCTTAATGCAATTATTAAAACAAAAACACAAGCAAAGCGAGAGCGAGAACGAAAAAAGCACTGGACTATCGCAGATTGCATTTATGGTTGCAAATTGCATTTAATAATGCAACAAAAATAGTCCATAATTTAGTTAGCAGCGCACTGCCGGCGGAGACGCAACTCCCAAGTTGATTAAATTTTACACAAAAGCCTCAATAATGCAGCGAATCAAAGTGCATTTAATGCGATAATTCAAATATATGCATATATCACAAATGTGGATAATAAAATATGGCCCGTGACGGCAAAAAGTCCGCCCGAGACGGGCACGTATCGTTCCGTTCCGGACGGACAGACGGACAGACGGACGGACGATGGCGGGACAATGGAACCCTCCCGGAACCGGAAACGTCGCACGGATGGTGCACAGAAGTCGGGCACAAAGGCAGCGCAACAAATGAGTGTCTCTCCATGAATGGCGGATGAATGATACCGGGAAAAAGGACCCACTCCCCGCTTAATTTGCAAATGCAGCTCCATATGTATAAATTTATTCGATACCTATTAAGGCAGAGGCAGGGGCAGGGGCGGAGGCAGAGGCAGGGCGTTACTTGACGCCTGACTGGTAATTCAATTTGAAGCGCCGAGCGGAAGGGCACGTGGAAAAGGCCTCTGAATGCAAATGAAATGCAGCCAAGAGTAGCCGGAATAATTGTATGTAAACGCTGCGAGTATGGGGACGAAAGCGTGACTGGTTTTAACCAAGGAAGGGTTCTTAACTACATGGAAAATTAAGAGCTAACTATAATGAGAAGGCTAGTTGGAGCTGCATTATTGAATAGTTCAAATTCAGCTATAAAAACAGAATTGTTTAATGAAATATGTGGAATAGAAGATAAGTCTTAGGAAGAGAGGGTCATGAAGTACCATTTATTGTCATTAATTATTGGTATTAAATTACCATAAGTTTAATTTTAAAATTGTTTTTGGTGCTCTGATCAAGCACCATTACTTTCATTTGTAAGTTATAGATGATTTAAATTTAAAAACATTAATTGTAATATCCAACCAACGCAATATAATATTATTTCTCTGGGAAGTCCCCCAGTATTCCTTGGACTCTCCTTGCCTCACGCTGCCATCTCTAGGATCGCATCCACATCCCTCCGCGCCGGCTTATTGCGTGCAATTAAGTTCAATAAAGTGATGCAACGCATCCGCTGATGGGGCACGGCGTGGAGGATTTGTAAGTTGCCTCTTTGCGACGCCCTTGTTCTTGCTGGGGCCGGATGCTGCTCCCGCTGTCCCGCTGTCCTGCTGTTGCTGTTGTTGCTGCGTAATTAACGAAAGTGCGCTTGCGGCTGCCACAGAGAGCGGCGGAGGGGGTGTTAAGGGGGGCAGGGGGCAGCAGGCACGACTGGGGGCCGAGAGGCGTGGCCAGCCGGGGCTCATTTACACGATCCAGATGCATAATGAGCGCCATATGCCGGCGCGGACGCGGGCCACTCGGTTTTTATCGCTGCCGCAGAGACACAGAAGTATGTACTACACTGGGAGAAACAATCATAGCCACGCATTAGTCATCAGTTGGGCTTATTATTCTTCTATTCCTAAAAACATTGCATTACAGCACAAGTTTCCTACTTTCCCTTTAAAGAGTTAGCTTTTCGATTGTAAAATCAAAGAAATATTTTAAAGTGAAGCCAGTAAACTTCTTAAATTTAAAATAAACGCAAGTCAGTGTATTTTTCTGTCCACTGCTGTAGCCGCACATCGGAGTCCTGGCTGAATGCCTAAATTTAATTAAAGTCGCCAGCGAGTGTCCGTTGATCGAACGGGGTGTCGTCCTTGGTCCTGGGTCCTTCTCCTCCGTCCTTCCGGCCGTCCTAATTCGATTAACAGTCAACGAAAACTCTGCAAACAAATAAACTTCGGGGGGCGCAATGAGGGGCGTGGCAGACTGCGGCTGGCCACACTTGACCCCAAGTAATGGCATAATTAAATTGACGGCAGCCTGGTGTCCTGTGTCCTCCGTGCCCGCAAAAGGAACCGATAAATTCCCACTCTGCGGAGCAGTCAATGTCCTTGCGGTCGTTGTTGTTGTTGTTGCGGTGGGGGAGCGGTGGGAGTGGCATCTGGCAGCTAAAAAATATATCCAAAATTTGTGTTGCCAGCTCTCGCGTGTAAAACTCCGTTGTTAACATGCAAATTTACATGGATGCCACCACACGTGGCACGGCGGCACGGGGGCAGCAACAGGTGATAGATGACAAATGGCAGCATAGAAAAGCGACTAAGTTATTGGGATAATTTGAATGTAGATAGTGGGAGATTTTAGTCTATTTTCAGCGTCCCAGCCAAGTCGATTTAACCCTGTCCGTTTGTCCGTCTGTCCGTTTGAACACTTACACAGATCTCAGAGATGATGAGAGCTAGAGCTGGTGACATTATTTCACTATATAGCCACTCCTAGTGCACACTCTTTAATAATAATACATTTTAGAAAAACTATCTTGAGCTTCTGTACATAAAATATTTTCTCCCATTTCTTGAATATTTTAAATACACTTGGACCGCGAATATAGACTTGGAAGGGTTGATCCTAACGCATCGATATTTTAATGCACAATTTGGACTCATATAACAGTAATAACAATAACTTATTTTTAGGAAAACTGTCTTGGAATTAAATCTGTAAATAAAATATTTTCTCCCATTTCTTTAATATTTTAAATACATTTAGACCGCGAATATAGACTTGGAAGGGTTGATCCTAAAGCATCGATATTTTAATGCACAATTTGGACTCATATAACAGTAATAATAATAACATATTTTTAGGAAAACTGTCTTGGAATTAAATCTGTAAATAAAATATTTTCTCCCATTTCATTAATATTTTACATAGATTTAGAACATCATAGTTCGCAAACATATCCTTGGGAAGATTTGATCCTAACGCATCGAAGTTTTAATACACAAAGCTCTGGGCACCCTTAACTGTAGCCTTCTTGGGGACTTTTTTACTGCCATTCTAGGCAATTATTAAGACTGCATTTAAAAAACTGAATTAACTTGGCTGAAGCTCTGAATCAAAGAGATTCTCTGACCAACGGTTGGAAACTAGACCAAATCATTTTCCATGACTCCAACTGCTGCAATCTTCGTGATTTAGTCGCATTCAAACAGGAATTTCAAGGATTAGCTGAGGTTTTGAATCGCAGCCACCGCAGCTGGCCATTCATGCATTGTTCCGTCGCCCCCATAAATGTTGAGCTAATTTTGTTTGGCATTCGGAAAATGCTGCCGGCTGAGCCTTCCTTGGTCCTGATTTCCCCCTTGCTGCGCTGCATTCAGAGCTCAGAATTGGATTAGAGCTGGGGCGTAATAAGCACAACCTTAATTGAGTATGGTAATTCACTTAACCCAAGCCGAGGCGAGGTCTACAGAGGAGGGTGCGGGTTCGGGTTCGGGTTCGGGGTGTGGGGTTAGTGACTGGACCCCTTGGCCATTTCATTTTGCTGCAGTTGCCGCCCGTTTATCGCTGGCTGTTAATCTTAAACGATTTTGCTGGCCAGCAAAGAGCTGAAAATGAGGCAGCGTCCAGCGGGAAATCTGTGCAAGAGATTCATCATGTTTGCCTACAACTCAGTGTCCAAGTAGTTGCTCCGCGGGCAAACAGAAAAGAGGAGCAGCAGCAGCGGAGACTGCAGGAGACTCCTCCGCCAGCAGCAGGACATTTTTAATTAAATTGCATTTCCGCTTGGGAAATTTTTATGAAGCTACAAAAAAGCTGCGCCGCGACTTGGCGCAAAGGCGGGCCAAGCCGGGAAACAGTGGGGGAGCGCGTAGGCGGCCTTTTGTGCTTACTTTTACGCCGCCGCTTCATCATATCCGCCACCACGCCCACATCCCCCTGCACTCAGAGGAAAATGGGGTAGAAAACTAGAGCTCTTAGGGGTACAAACCCAACACCTATGCACCTTTCCTCGCAGATAAGTTTTGCTTTTAGTTTTGGTGGCTCCGATCTTGAAGCTCGCTGCCCAACCATGTTCAACAGAAAATGAAATTGCCATCTTCTGGTTGTAAATATTTATGTTTGATATCAGAAATAATGAAGTAAGCCCCGGCTGAATCGATTTCTTGAGCGAATACTTGTGGTGACTATTTCAGGGTCTTAATTCCTTATTTAGATCCCCTTTTCTCCCAGTGTTTCCAACGCAATCACAGTAGTTTTGCGCCTGCGGTAAGTTCGGACGGATACGGATACGGATACGGTTGCGGATAAGGAGATGGCGATGGGTAGGAGCAGGAGCAGGAGAGAGACCGGGGCATAGAAGCTGCTGGCTCGCGTGTAATTCAATTTTTTCTCGCTGCCTCCGCCTCCGCCTCCACCGCCGCCCCCGCCCCGCCCCGCCTCGTCCCAGCAACAATCCAACAAAGAAGCATTTATTTTGCGCCCGGCTTTGTATGCGCTTTTCTTTGTTGCGCACAAAACTCAATATCCCGACTTGATGTCCTTTGTAATGCATCCGCTTTCGGCTGCCTCGCTGCTGACGAACCAACGGACTGAAGGACGAAGGACGAAGGACGACGGACTTGCCTCTACGGAATAACTGACGGACGGACGGAGTGAAAAAGCAACTGACTGTAAATCTGCCTGCAGCAGAGGCAGCGCCAGTTGACATGCCAACAGGAGACCGAGAGCCGGCGAGAAGGACCTGCCGGAGCAGGAGCGGGGCGGGAGCGGGGGCGGGAGCAGGGAAGGAGCTGGAAAGAAACAGGAGCGAGGATTGAGGACTGAGGATTGGGCGAAGCAGTGGCTTTAACATCAAACTTAATGACTTGGCCAAAGCTAAATTGCACAAAGTGTTCCCTGCCCCTCGCTCCCCTCCGGGGGAGGCAGGCTGCAATCAACGGGAAGCGGCTCTTAGGGCCATTAGCCAGTTCGAGCACATGTTACTACACGGCTCTCCCTGTTGGCCAACACTGAAAGGATGGCGAGGGATCGAGACTAGTTAATAATATTAAAACAATATATGGTAAAAAGGGATGGTATAGAAATAGGAAATAGGAGGAGAAATAGGAGACGGACATGGCTAGGTCAACTCGCCTAAAGACGCTGATCAGTGTAATACTTTGTTTGATATTAATTATTTACGTAATAATTATTGCCCAAATTATTTGTCAAAACTTTTCTTTTAAATATTTAAGGTAACTTATATTTATTCCAGTGCATGTGTGTTTTTTCCATTAGTTTTATTTCCACTGAGGCCTTTGGTACTTGGTACTGGCTGCCATTTGACCCACATTAAAATCAAATTACAGGCCGAAAATGTTGCAGGAATTTCAATTACAACAATTCGCCTGCACAAAGGACTCGCCCAAATCAGGTTGGAAAATAAGGCTTATTTATGGGAGCGAAGCAGTGGCCTCTAATTACAAATTCTTCCGCGCGAGTCATTATTTAATACTGAAATTAAAACAAAACATTTCTACGCTTCGAAAAACTAAATTAAAAGGCTTTCCAATACGGCCAATGGGATCCCGTTGGCTCGACTTCGAAATCCAACAAAAACAATGGTAGGTAAGTTCGCTCTCTGCGATCCCTCTCTTGAACTCTCTCTCTCTTGAAGTTCCTACCTCCATTTGCATTACGGCGGGAAAGAACGGATTACACCGACGCGGAGTGAAAAAATAAGAAAAACTCAGATAATAGCAGATTTTGGCCCCAATAAACGTGAAAAATGTGTCGATCGATTAGGTAACAAGTTACCGAAGTGCTTGTAAATGAATTTAAGTGGCAAAACTGCGTTTTTCTGCAAGAAATCAGTGAATTTGTAGCTTGTGGCAAGCTAGCGCTCCGCTGGCCACCTACACACACACACATACATGTGTACAAGTGCGTGGAATGTCGGGAAAACTCTTGCAAAAAAATAATTTATTGTGAACGACGTACACATAGGACTCGCCCAAATCAGGTTGGAAAATAAGGCTTATTTAGTGGCCTCTAATTACAAATTCTTCCGCGCGAGTCACTATTTAATACCGAAATTAAAACAAAATATTTATACGCTCGGAAAAACAAAATTAAAAAGGTTTTCCAATACGGCTAATGCTATCCCGTTGGCTCGACTTCGAAATCCAACAAAAACAATGGAATGTAAGTTCGCTCTCTGCGATCCCTCTCTTGAACTCTCTCTCTCTTGAAGTTCCTACCTCCATTTGCATTACGGCGGGAAAGAACGGATTACACCGACGCGGAGTGAAAAAATAAGAAAAACTCAAATAATAGCAGATTTTGGCCCCAAAAAGCGTGAAAAATGTGTCGATCGATTAGGTAACAAGTTACCGAAGTGCTTGTAAATGAATTTAAGTGGCAAAACTGCGTTTTTCTGCAAGAAATCAGTGAATTTGTAGCTTGTGCCAAGCTAGCGCTCCGCTGGCCACCTACACACACACACATACATGTGTACAAGTGCGTGGAATGGCGGGAAAAGTCGTGCAAATAAATATGAAAATTGAGTCGATCGATTAGTTAACAAGTTGCCGAAGTGTTTGCAAATGAATTTAAGTGGCAAAATTGCGTTTTTCTGCAAGAAATCAGTGAATTTGTAGCTTGTGGCAAGCTAGCGCTCCGCTGGCCACCTACACACACACACATACATGTGTACAAGTGCGTGGAATGGCGGGAAAACTCTTGCAAAAAAATATTTTATTGTGAACGACGTAAATATTTATTTTGTGAAGTTTGATTATTTTCGCATAGATTATTGAGCAAAGTCTCAAACGCGCCTTCATCTTTTTTGTGTAATGTCGACCTATTAAGAAGGCTTTCATATGTGTTGTGAATAAGTGTCAAGGCATTCCAGCATGGAAAGGCCCTGGAAATGTTTCTATTAAAGACCACAAAAAAGTGATATAATAGCGAAGTGTATTTTCCAGAGTGTTAAGTGCTTTTTTTTTCTATCAAAATCAATTCATATGAGTTGGTGTATAAGTGTCCAGGCATTCCAACATGGAAAGGCCCTGGAAGTGTTGCCAAGTGTTTTTTTTTAAATATTTTTGTTTGTTTTTTTTTAGTTTCGGTTTGTTTTTTTTGTTTTTTTTTTTTAGTTTCGGTTGTATTTTCCATTAAAGACCACAAAAAGTGATATAATAGCGAAGTGTATTTTCCAGAGTGTTAAGTGCTTATTTTTTTCTATCAAAATCAATTCATATGAGTTGGTGTATATGGGTCCAGGCATTCCAACATGGAAAGGCCCTGGAAGTGTTGCCAAGTGTTTTTTTTTATATATTTGTTTGTTTTTTTTGTTTTTTTTTTTGTTTTTTTTTTGTTTTTTTTTAGTTTCGGTTGTATTTTCCATTAAAGACCACAAAAAGTGATATAATTGCGAAGTGTATATTTCAGAGTGTTAAGTGCTTTTTTTTCTATCAAAACCAAGATGTGAAACAAATGGCCAACTGATGACCTCCGTCACCTGCGAAGAGGAAGAGCGCCAGAAGGTGAGTGCAAAGAAACGGCAAAAAAGAGAGATAGACAGAGATTCCTCTATGTATACATAGGTGTAGGTGTGTGTGCAAATAAGAGAGCACATCAACAAGTGAGGCTAATCTGACAGCAAAACAAATAGCGGTGATTCTTATTGCGAGCGACAGAGATGGAGACAGGCTTCAAATAGAAAGAGGATGAGCGAAAGAGCGAAAGAGAGTGACTAATGATGATGGCAAACAAAACGGAACAAAATAATAGGGGATGCCTAGGAGCGGGGTCAGTAAGTCAGGTCAGTTCAAGGAAAGAGAGGTCAAGTCGTGTAAGCTGCGAACAGGAAGAGAACGTAGGGCGGGCGTTCGATGGTCGGAAGGGGCGGGTGACGACACGCTAATCAAAATGTATTTATTAATTAAGCGAACTAGGTAAACCGGAAAGAGGCAGAGTGACTGGGGGGAGATAGGGAGAAATATGCGAGAATGTTATGGAGCCTACACAGTCCGTAAAGCGGATAAAAATAGAACAGTTTTAATTATTTTCTAGATTAATTGCCTATAAATGCATATTATACACATAATAACTCACTCTAATTAGTATTAAGTGTCATATTACATATCTATTTGTTAATATTGATTAATTATTAATTTTTCGTGATAAATACCTCGCACTCAAACCGAGCGATAAGAACTGAAAAACAATACCCCCACAGGCCGAGGCCGACGGCTCTGGCCTTGCCAGGGATACTCTGTCCGTCCGCTCAGATTTTTAAGTTCAGGCCCCATCTGTGATCTCATTCCCATAAATGGGTTATATTTACATTTATTTAAACCTTTCTCGCCGTGCACCATTTAGGCCGAGGCCTGTTAACAATGCTTACTCTTCGGTTAACCCCACGCGGAACATGCAAACGGGCCGGAAAAGGGGGAGAGGGCAGCCCTGGGCCCGGGCCTGAGCCTGTGCTTGTTGTGCCGTGTGTGTGTCGCCCGTAATTTGTGTGTACACAAAGCCCGCCGAGTGGCAAAACGCAACAAGAAAACATGCGAGGCGGCAGGCGCACTCCCTCGGAGGGGGAGGCCTCTTCAGGCGCGCCCGTGCAGGTCGCCAATTTCTAATTTATGCACTAACTCCTCAACTGGACGCGCGTTCTCGTTAAGTTTTTGCTGTTGTTTGCGCTGCAGCTGCGGCGACAATTAAGAGTCCTCGCATGCGGCATGCAAGGACGCGGGAGTTAAGGAGGCGCTCGAGCGCGAGCTGACAGAAAAATTAAAACGGCAACAAATTTGCTGTTGCAGCTCGCGAGCACTCGAGCTCCCGACCTCCGAGAGGCTCATGACTGCGGCAAATTAACACAATATCTTAGTCTTGAAGTGATAGCAAAATGGCGTACATTTTTCGATTCGTAGTTAAAATCTTTATTATTTGACATTAAAATATTGTGCAAATTAAAAAATACAAATTTTTCCAATTTTTAAAAAATTTTATAACAGGTTAAATAATTAAAATGGTCAAAAATTGGCCAAAAATTTGATTTTCTTAATTTCCAAAATTTATATGCAGATTATTCAACCATATAAAAACTAACATAGGAAAGCTTTCCGATTTGAAATGAAGGTTGTTTTGGCTTAGTTATGCTCATTTTAAACTCTGATTTTTCCATAGAAATTAGGGTATAAAAATACCGATTAAAGACCCTAAAATGCGTATATTTGAGGTCTTCTATTATGGTCAAAAATGAAGTGATAGCAAAATGGCGTACATCTTTCGATTCGCAGTTAAAATCTTTATTATTTGACATTAAAATATTTTGCAAATTAAAAAATACAAATTTTTCCAATTTTTGAAAATTTTATAAGGGGTTAATTACATCATTAAAATTGTCAAAAATTGGCCAAAAATTTGATTTTCTTAATTTCCAAAATTTATATGCAGATTATTCAACCATATAAAAACTAACATAGGAAAGCTTTCCGATTTGAAATGAAGGTTGTTTTGGCTTAGTTATGGTTATTTTAAACTCTGATTTTTCCATAGAA